>CAODLS010213182.1:0-11475 GCA_948243855.1 Flueggea neowawraea | reverse complement strand
GGAACCGGATCCAAACCGTGGTTCCCACGGTTTGGGCGGTTACGGTTCTGGTTCGTGTTCGGTTCCAGTTTTGGTTCCGACCGATTTTGACCGTTTTTAATTGGTTTAACCACTGGTTCCGGTTTGGTTTTTTTTTTTTTTGAAATTTTATTTTTAATCAACTATTTTTCCCGTCATTTTTTTTCGGTTTGTAAATTTTGTTATATTTAATAATTAACTATAGTACCAATGATACATTGTATTCCAAAGATTTTTTTAATAATTTCCAAATAAATTAACTATTCTACTGGTAATTATATTACATAATTTTAAACAAAAAAAAAAATAGAAACTCTTCCTCTCTCTCTCCCCTCATCTCCTTGGGTGAAAATTGGTTGAGTTTGACTCTCTTGAGTTTTAATATTTTTAACTTCAATATTTTCCAAATTTCTATTTTCACAAAATTTTTGATTACTCTAAAATAAATAATATTAATTAAATATAATGAAATAACAAAATAAATAAATTAAACTATAGTAAAAAAGTAGAAGGAATTGAAAAATGTAATTGCAAAAAATAACTTTAAAAAATATAAAAAATGTAATTGCAATAATAAAATATATAAATAATTAATAAGCAAAATTTAGAGGAAAATAAATTTGTGAGAGAGTGTAGAAGAGATTGAGAGAGAAGAAATAGTGTAAATTAGATAGAAATGGGTGGCGTATTTATAGAGTTGATAAAACAAAAAAAAAAGTGAAATAACTGTTAGAACCGCCAGTTCGACGGTTTTTGAAAGGGTGGAACCGGAACCTAAACCAAAACCGTCCGGTTTTGTTATGCCAGTTCCGGTTCCGATTCTGATCCGGTGCTAAGGGGTTGAGAGCCCTGCTTGAAAATATTCTAACCGAAGCAATGTATGAGGTATAAGAGGAAGATATATTTGAGAAAGCGGCAATGAACATTACATAGCATTAACTGGTTACCAAAAAAATATCTACTGATAACTTAATTTAATGCTCCTTTCAGGTTCCAGATGTTAAAACAGGGAAGGATACAGTTGATGCTGTTGTAATAGATGAAGAGTCCGTTGTTTCAATGAATTCCCCTGGATGTGGCGGGAAAATTCTTCGAGGAGATGGTGCATTTGAAAGATACCTCGCAGAAATCAAGTTGAACGATACGGCGGTATGGTTTTATAAATTGTAATTTTGTTTATGGTCTATATCAGTTGCTTTCGGATGAAGATGGTGTCTTTGTATATTGATATCTGGATTGGTGTCTAATCAAAAGATGCTGACATGTTTTCACAGGAAAATGTAGAGGCTGTAGAGAGGGAGTTGCAAGAGGGTGAATCGGAGGATTCGTCGCGAGCCATGAGTATGTGATAATTTACACGTCAAATGTTATTGTTTGTTGCAATTGTACAATTTCACATGTAAAAATCTCATTCATAACAGGATGTAATTATATCCTTGTAACTCATCATAGCTTTTGAAAAGTGGAATGGATAAAAGAAAATAGAATGGGAGGAGGAAAAAAAAATTGTAGTTTAGGCAGCAGGTTGTACAAACGTCTCGGTTCCTTGTGATTGAAAGCAGCTTTGTAGTCACTGTTATGTTCAACTGTTTTTTCGATTGCATTGCATCGGCAAGTTTAATTAATTTGTATTGTTGGATTTTATTTAAACTGTGTTTGCCCTTTTTGAATGCTTTCAAAAGTTAATTTTTGCACTTCATTCACCTTTTGTCGTGGTCAATGCCTTATAAAATTTTCAGGCCATGATACTAATTGAATGAAGTCGTGATAGGCACGAATTTTTAATATTACCCCAGAAAACATGAATTTTGATTACTTTAATTATTGAGCCATTCATTAGTTTTGGGTTAAGAATTCATCTCATTGTTGACATGACAGTACACACAATATTTGATGTGTAAATTTTTTATAACATGACTTTTATTCATAAAAAAATTAACTAATTTATAAAAGAATCTAAATTATTATTACGTGTAAATTCTTTAACTTGTTTATTGTGTGTAGTTTAAGTTGTGTGTATAATGCAACTTTTTTATGGTATCTATTCAATCCGCTCATCTCCTATGGTGTCTTTGTGAAGACTAAATTATTTCGGACATATGCATTAGTGCGACGAAACCTCGTCTAAAAGCTGTAACAAGATTACATGTTCTTCTGGATAAACTGAGCTCCGACTCGACTAAACTCCAGCTCGCAGCTCCGTCGGCCGTACCAGGCGCGACTAATGTAATGATCATAGCTTCAATACCATATCTACTGTTCTAACCTTCACACTAACTCACCATATCTATTTATTACATAAACAGACGGTGCCAAGCTAGATTTAACCAAGTTGTATGTGATTCTTAATCGAACTTGTAGTGCTTGTCTACACCTTCTGAAACATCCCAAACACAGCTCATTCCTTTTGGGAACACAACCAAATCGCCAGCCACGATCTCAATAGCTTCATCCGATCCATCTGGCGTTACCTTCACCTTGCCTTTGAGAAGATAGCATGTCTCTTTGGCACTGTATGTCCATGGAAATTTGCTTGGAGGACAACCCCACCTACAAACATTCATGGTCCATTCAAACCTCATCAGAATTGCCTTGAATGGATTTATTCAAAGAACAAAATGCATCGATACTAAAGCCGATATCTCTAATTTTATGCTATCAAATATGTTTTTGCAATCTGCTTTCGTAATCTACCACAAACATCGGTGCCTAGTCAATCATCCAACATCCCGAATCGTGCATACTCAATAATACAACATAACTTATGAACACTTTTGCGTACATGATGTGTGGACGATTTGCTTGTTTCAACAATAGCAATAAGCAAGAAAGACAAAAGTCTCATCTTTCAATCAATCATATGACAAATCAACAGCAACATCATCAACCCATATCATACAATTCAATAAGACTTGAAAATAACCAACATACGCCGTCTTTACAAGCAAGTCAAAAATAAATAAGAAAGCAGAAGTTCCCAGAATCTTGAAAAAATCTTAATCCTAAACAGCGGAAACACCAATCAGCTCACTAGAACACTACATGTCAGTAACCTTAAGTCAAAATGAGTTTCTTCTTCCTGTATTCGCTGAAATTATAAGTCAAGGAGCACACAATCAAGACTTATGAATGTTGATGAAGGAATCCTTACTTCATATTTCTGTTGTAATTTATCACAATTTTTTAAAATTTGTTGCTGTATTTAGTCTTTAGTCGATTAATCAGATGGAAAATTACTGTTTTCCACTCAACCACAAATCCTTTGGTTTTGTTTGGAGGAAAGAAGGGAAAATAAAAGAAAAGAAAATTTGAAAGGGGAAAAAGTAAGAGCAATGGAACGAAGAAGGATTACTTGGGCCAACTGCGAGCACTGAGCTCGGCGAGTTTTGACTCGGGAGGATTCCTAACAATCTTGACTCCCGATTTCTCGATGGTTACAGCTTCAGCTTTCACTGACGGCGTGGTTGCAGCCATGAGACCCGCTGATCTTGTTTTTGGCCTGCTACTTCTTAGTGAGGTTGACGGCAGAGAAGTGGTAGTTGTGAAGGATGAATGAGAGATTTGCGAATTTATTGCTGGTAGCCAATAATACTTCTCTTCTCTTTTTTTTTTTTAAAATATAATATTTTATTTTATTATTCATTTTAAAATTTTAAATTTAACTCTATTTTTATTATAATTTATATCACTTTTTAATATTTTACTAATAAATTAATTAAATTTTTTTCAGAATTATAGTACTTCAAAAAAATTAAACTATTACTATTCATTTTTAGATACTATTTATTTATTTTATTAATAAAATATTTATTTTTTAATATTATTTTCTTTAATACATAAATTTTAAAAAAAATTAACACACAAATAAAAATAAAATAATATTTTTGACTCTTTAAATTTATCTAATATATTGGATATGCTCTTATGGGAATGAAAAACGATATAGGTTTTAAACAGTGTAGAAGTGCTGCCACACACACATGTCATTTTCTTTCTACTTAATATCTTAAAAGAGTCCTCAATGGATTTCAAAAAAAATGTCCTCAATGAGATGGTACTACAATAATTTTTTTAAAAAATCATTATTAAAGACTCGAGTTACTTAATTTCAGTTTCAATTATTTAATTTGAGAAGTAGTTACTTAATTATAACCTTAAAAATTACTTAATTTTGATTGATTACTTAATTTTGATCGGTTACTTAATTTTGTGATAAATTAAATAATTATGATTGTTACTTAATTGTTAATAAAATTAATTAATTTAAACTTCAGTTACTTAATTTACTAAAATAGCCCTTATTAAAGACTCTTTTTAAGAGTCTTCATTGTAGTAATACTCCTCTTATTTCAGTCAGCCTCCACTGCTAACCCTCATGGTGGAATATTTAATTATATATATTTTTTTCAAAATTGATGCTGCAAGCCTGCAACCACTGATTGTAAGCCGCTCGTCTATCATCTATTCCATTTTCAACTTCAAAGAATTCTTAATTATAAATAGGGTTGATTACTATTGCATTTCTCAGTTATACCGTAATTTTAATTCAGTCCCTTAATTTTGAAAAATCTCTTATTAGGTCCCTATTTGTACACATCAGTCCAAAACAGATATTTAACACCTAATTCTGATATCTGTTTCTTTCAGTTTGTGTATAAATATTCTATGCAGAACTTGTGATACTAAGATTAGCTGTTAAATATTTGTCCTAGGCTGATGTTGTGTGCAAGTAGGGACCTAATATGAGACTTTTCAAATTTAGAGACTGAATAAGAGATTATGGTACAACTCAAGAATGCAATAATAATTACCTCTTATAAATAAATAGCAGTCAGGTGTAGATGTACCCACTTTGTGATCGACTTGACGTTTGATGTGTTCGACTAAATATATAAATAATTTAAGTTTAAATAGCTTTGGAAATTTCATTCGTAAATGAATTATATTTTGATAATTATAAACAAATTTGTAACACAAAGTTAAATTTTAAATAAATTAAATTTAAGTCAAAATATGTTGGGAAAAATGGTCCGCCCATACGGAGTCATGGGTGGAACCCGATCGGAACTAATTGAGTATTAATTGTTGGTTATTAAATGGGTTTGGTTAACTATTCAGGTTCAGTTTTTTTTTTTTGGTTGGTTCAACCAGTCAATCAGTAAAAATATTGACAGATTAGGAAACCCTAATATAAGGAGTTCATAATTTCTCACATTCTCAAGCCGTCAGTCTTGGTGGCAATGAAGGAAGCTTTGTTTTCTTTTTCCTATAGCATGTAGTGTAGATCATTCTACAACATCTAGGTTGAAGATATATGCCTCGTTCCCGGCATGGACACGTTTGTGTTTCATTGTGACTGGCAAAAAATTGTTTTTTTTTGCATATGTTGTCTTTTATCTTTAGAAGTAGGATTTTGATCCCTTCTATTTAATTATTCGTTAATTATTAATTTGTTAATATTCGATTTAGGGGAATCGAAACCACCCTTGACCAGCTTACCAAACTCTGACTCACATCTGGATAGAGAGATAAGCTGACTAAGTATAGAAAGACTCTACCTAACCTCCTGTACAAGAATAACCATAGAAACACCTTATAACTCCTATACAAATACAAAATGAAATAGACCAATCAAAAAAATACGATGGCTCTACAAAGAAAACAAAACTGTAAATACTATACACAATCAATGACAGTTAACAAAGTCTACAACCCCAGGAATTTTATATACATACATCTTAGAACATTCCTACAAACTTGCTCTTTTGTCATACTTTGTTGCTGGAAGATCCTATAGTTTTTGGCTTTCCAAATCCAGTAGATTACAGCACCAAAAACCACCCTTATAATTCTACTAGAAAGTGTTTTACCTCGTGTTCTCCTGGTAAATCAGCTTACGTCCCTCCTCAATTGCAAAATCCCCCTATTGATTTTCACTTGTCTAAGCAAGCTATGCCAGATGTGAGCAGAATAAGGACAAGCAAAAAACAGGTGATAAATTGTTTTAATCTCATTATTACAGAGAACACACAAGTCATCAGAGATTTTTCCCCAATTAAACAATCTTTGTTTCACAGAAAGCCTCCCCATAAGTGCAAGCCATAAGATGAAACTATGACTGGGAACGTGATCAGGGCCCCAAACCAACTGAAACCAAGAAACATTATGTCACGACCCGTTTCTAGATCATGACCGGCGTACGAGGTGAACTGTCTAAGAAAACTCGGCCCATATCGCTCAAGCCTCGATGATCAGAAACACTACCCAAACTTATCCATTTATCAAAATATTTATCAAAACATCGGTTATTCGAAAACACGTGGAATATAAAAATAGATTTATAATGATCCAAAAATATAAATAAATATATCCAAATAATATCAATGAGTAAAATCAATGTAAGTGTAACAAAACACAAAATGGCAACCCAGTAACTGAGTATGCTGTGAATTAAACATTAGACCTAATCTGTCATCTGGTGGAATGTCAGTAAACACCATTTAGAAATATTATGCTGTGAATTACGGTGTTAGTATCCGTATTGGTTTGATTCTGTTAAAGCAGAAGAAATTGAGTATCTTTTACTTTTTGTCTTTGTATTATGAGTATCTTATATTTTTGCTTCTGCATACTTCGTATTTTCTCTGATTTTGCATAGTCTGCATTTTCTTTGTATGTCTATATATTCGAGTTTGAGCGCCTAGAGCGTTAGTAGGTTTCCATTGGTTTGATGTATTAGTGATTTGAATTTTGTTTGACTTAGAGATTTAGGTTTGATTTCAGTATTTAAATTGGAGTGATTAGATTGAAGATTAGAGAAGTAATTGCATTCAGTATATCTCTGTAACCCTTTTGATATGAGTCTTCTGAAAATTTGAGGACGAATTTTATTTGAGGGGAGAAGCATGTAATATCTTGATTTTTTCGACTAATTATTCCAGTAATTTTCTGTTTAAATTTTTTTCGAATTAATTATTTTTGACGAATTAATTTTAATTTGAAATATTAATTAAATAAATTAATGATATTTTGGAGTGTTGAATTTTTGTTTGTATTAATAGAATTTTTGAAGTGTATTGAAGAGTTAAATTGAGTGAAAATAGGTTGGAATTGGAAAAAGAAAGAAAATTGGAAGAAAAGAAAAGGGAATGCTGAACTACTGATCGTTCAACATTTGGTGCAAACGAAAAGTCATTTTGGGCGAGTTTTTGGTGACCAGTCATCCGTGCGGGTGATCAATCGACGAGTCATTTGCTTCTGTCGTTTGCCTCTAGCGTGTGTCGTTTGGGTGTCTGAAACGACACCGTTTTGATTAAGTGAAACAACACCATTTTGTTTAAATAAAGCGACGTCGTTTTGAGAAAATAGAAATGACGCCATTTTGCTTTAAACAACCCAGCCGACTCTCTTATTCTTTTTCTTCCTTCTTTGTTCTTCAAACCCAGAAAACCCGTCTCTCTCTCCCGAATCTTTCTCTCTCGATTCTCTCTCTCGGTCCAACCTCTCTCTTCGTCTTTCCTTCCTTTTCGATTTGGCTAGCCACCCAAGGTGATTTCCTGTCTCTCTCTCTTTTTTTCTTGTTGTCAAAATATTTGTAGAAAGAAAATGGGTTCTAAGGTTCGGATTTTGTGGTTTTTTTTTCCAAAACAAGTATGAATTGATGTTCGGGATTATCATTTCAAGATAGAGGCACCCTAAAAACACATTTATCTAGCTCGTTTGATGGAGATTTGATATTGTTCTTGAAATGGGTATAAAACCATAAAGATTTGGCAAATTTGGGACGTTTTGATATTGATTTTGATGAGTTGAAGGTTGATTTGTGTTTATGAAGTTGTGGAGGATTGATTTGGATGTTTAGAATGAATAGAATTCGAGTTACACAGATTTTTGGTTGTTGAGGGACTGTTTAGTGTAGTTTTATACCGAAAGAACTAAAAATTAAACTTGCCAAATTCTGAGTATATTAAGGACTAAATCTGACATTTTACATACAAGGACCGAATTGTAATTTTTGATAAATGTAGAAGCAAATTTGTAATTTTAGAAAATTGAAGGATTAAATAATAATTTTAAAATACTTAGAGAAATAAATTATAAATTCTGAAAATTTTGGGGACTAAAGAATAATTTTCCGACATCTCAGGGACTATATGGTAATTTTACATAAGTTGAGACTAAATTGTAATTTTACGTAGATTTCGTTTTTCGAGGTCTTAGTGATAAATCTTCTACCAAAATAGATTTTTGGACGTCGAGTCAATGTCTGCATCTTTATTTGCATTTTGTACATTTTCTGTAATGTCACAATTGCCATATTTGATATTTGTTATAATTAATTATGTAGTCTGTTATGTTCGATTTCTGAGGCGACAAACCATTCACTGTTTGACAGTGATTGGATTATTAGATCAGTTTTCAGGTGAGTGCGATGACAGCTTCAGACACATAGGTTGTGTCTTCAACTCTGTATAGTTTTTGATGTGTCTGGACTTATTCTGTAATACGAATTAATTAATTATTCAGTTAATTAATAATTCGATTTCTGTGATAATTATGGGATAATAATTCTGACTTCTGAAAAATGATTATTTATTATTTATTATTATTAATTTCTATAATAAATAATTTATCTGCTCTGTATGTCTGTCTGTAATAGAAATTATTTTGAATATTATTTGGAATTCTGAAATAAATACTCTGTTTTGAAATAGGTATATTTTTGTACTAAGTATTCTGCTTTCTGAAATTAAATATATTTATGTACTAAGTATTATATTTTTTTGAAATGAAATATATTTTTTGTAATAAATATTTTATCTAAATTTAAGTAAGTTTTCTGATATAAGAACTCTGTTTAATATTTTAGAATATTTTTTTGCTCTACATTTTATTCTAAAAATAATTATATTTATTTATAAGAAATTGTCTGCTTTGTACATCTGTTGGTTTTAAATATATTTACATATGTTTTTTGGTAAATATGTATTTTTATATATTTCTGATATGGGACACCTAGCTACAAGGTAATATAATATTTGGTATACCAATGTCTGATAACCTTTGCCATAGTGGCAATAATCTTTGTCTTAGTGATGGTACGATGTGTCTATGTGACAGTACATGTGCCTAAGTGGCTATTATATCATCGAGTCCATGTGACTCCGATTATCTGATCCTAGTCGCAATAATATTATTTTTAAATAATATTTTTGAAGATAAATATTATATTTGATCGCAAATGGTTTGTTTTTCTTCTGTGAATGATTTTGAAATGGTTTTCTATAAAATACTATTATACAATTCTGGTTTCATCAAGTTTTTAACTTTATTCTTAGTAATTATTTTAATTTAAATATTAAAATAATAAGTATTTTATCGAGTTTCTTAGTTAAACCTGTTTGACTATCTGTTGTCTGGTTTATTTGCGAAAGATTTAAAAATGAATTTCGAAACTACTATCTGTATATATACAAGTGTATACTAATAGTATAAAATATATAAGTGTATGTAATATTTTTGAAAATGTTTTCAAAACGGTTTATGTGATGCACGTATGAGACGATCTGGAGTGTCGTTCCTCATTGAGATTTCTCACCCCCTCCACTTTAATATTTTTCAGGTTATCTCAGCTTTTATCAGCAGTGAGGATTGTCTGTTCATCAGTGAGTGCCCTATTTTTCGGGCCTAGTTTGTATGTTTATGTTAGTTGCTCCACACCGGGTTATCTGTGGATTATGGGTTTGTATTTGTAAATGTTTAGTCTTTAAATAATTTGACTTTTAAATATGTATATATTTTGTATTTTGATATTATAATAATATTTCATTTTATTATTTAAGTATATTATTTTTAAACTGTTTAATAATAAATGGTTTTTGTGTTTAAGTTCTTTACTCTGAGGCTTGTGCGGGGTGCGACAGGCTCGTTTAGATGGATCGCCTCGTACGCGGGTCTCGGCCTGATTTTAGGTCGTGTCAACAATTACAGAGATCAAGAAAGTTGAGACAGATTCAAGCGTTACTAGCAAAGGTAGCATAAGCACTTCAACAAAATTAATCTGCTAATGTACAATTCTCATAGTCGAATCAAATCAAACAACCCTACGAATCATTCCATATACTCCCAAATGAATGGGCCTGAAAGTATATAATTCAAATATAAGTCTTAAACCCCAGCATATATCAGAATCCAATACGACAATCACGAATAAACTATCTATCACTTCCACATTTTGCAAAGTATAATATCAATGTTCAAAGCCAGATTTCTTTAACAAAGTCACTTAAATTCGAACCATTGTCTCAAATGCAATCTATCGAATTCACACAATACTAGAGAACTAAATAGAGTCATTTATTACTAACAGAGATATCATAGGTACTCCAAAGTGTAACTCGTTCATATCCATTTCATGTAGTCCAAATCAAGTCAAACTTGTAAGTAAGTTCATATACTCACAATCAACCTCAGATCATGTACATAATCATAATCATTCAATATCGTAAACCAATTACATATTGAGCCCAATTTAAATAGGTTTTCTTTTTGGCACATAAAAATGAAACTTTTCATACATTTGTATCATATAGCAAAAGGATCAAAAATGAAAAAGTATACAACATTACCTCCATTAAGAGTGATAAAGGTGGAGAATTCTCATATGAGCCATTTGAATCCTATTGTGAGGAGCATTGTATTTTGCATAATTTTTCTGCTTCAAGGACACCTCAACAAAATGGAGTTGTTGAGAGGAAAAATAGGACTTTGCAAGAAATGGCAAGGACAATGCTAAATGAGAACAATTTACCAAAGTATTTTTGGTTGAAGCTGTAAATACAACATGCTATGCAGGTCATGACCCATAACTGCGACCGTGATCGGCGTATGAGTCGGACCGTCTGTGGAAGCCCAATCCAGCTCGCACAAGCCTCAATGATACATAAACTATACTAACCATTCATTTTACATTTTAAATAAAACATTTATAAGAAGATCATATGTATAAAATAATAAATATGTCAAGTGACAAAAATATCTACATAATCGATACAAGTACCCCTAAAATAAACCCAAAAGCAGCGGACACCACAACCCAATAGTGTCTCGGTGGGGAGCTCTATAATGAAGACGTAGCCCGATCAAGAAGACGCTACTAACCAAATGTATATCGGAGCATCATTGGATGCAGAATCCCAACAGGTTGTCGAGTCAAGTCAACCTATAAAATAGAATCAAAGAAACACAGAAAATAAAGGGGTCAAACCCAGTGAGTGAGGGACAACACTCCAAATTGTCTCATACGTGCCTTACAAGACTGGTTTGAAAACAGTTATAAAACTACCACATGTAGGTATACGAAAGGTATACATATGAGTATACACTCTACATACATAGTACAGTTTGGAAAATGTTTCGAGAACGTTTACACCCAAAGCAAACACATGCATATTAGCA
>CAODLS010213151.1:0-10297 GCA_948243855.1 Flueggea neowawraea | reverse complement strand
TTTTGCGATTAGATCGCTTTGTATATATTTGTATATACGATATTTTGATATATCTTTATGATATATATATATATGTTAGTTTCTGATAAACGTTTTAAATAAATGAATGGGTATAAAGTGTAAATCTTAGAGGCTTGTGCGAGAGGGGCCGAGCTTCCATAGACGGTTCACCTCGTACACCGGTCATGGTCCCGAAAATGGGTCGTGGCATATTGTGTTAGATGCTCCACATCGGGATATTAGTGGATTATGATTATTTTGACATTATGGCTATGTTTCTCTATTAAAAGGTATTACTTTTGAATTATATGTCTTTAATTGAAATTTGGATTTTACTCATTAATATGATAAAGTGATTTAGCTAGATGTTCTGATTATCCAAGGATTGTGCGGGATGGGCCGGTCGATAGTTCGGTTTGCCTCATATGCCAGTCATGGCCTGATCCAGGTCATGACACTGTTAGTTTCATGTCACTGTTCAATCAATTCTTGGTTGAAAGTAATATTGTCAAAACCCAGGTTGGATCATGACCTGTGTGCGAGACGAACCGAACTATGGACCCAACTCATCCCACACAAGTCTCAGATAATTAGAACATCTACCTAAATCATTTATTAACTAATTTAACAAGCATAAGAAAAAAATGAACATTTTGTATAAATAAAATATCAATATAACAAAATATGATTTACTATACCAAAATAAGAGTAAAAATGTTAATAAGTAAATCTTGGTGACAAAATAACATCTATACCCAATAACCTTTAGCATCTCAGTGTGGAGCTCTAATATAAAAATACAAAGAACCTAACAAAAGAGCAGTCACTATCTGAAGTATGGTGCCTTACTGAGCCTGAGTTGCTGGATGGTTGCTGGAGACAAAAAAGACATAAAATGTTTAAGCCACAAAAAAAGAGTGAGAATACTCAGTGAGCCACAACACTCTAGAGTGATTTTAGGTCCTCATATAAACCGTTTTGAAAATAGTTTAAAAAAAATCACATACACATATATGCTTATATAATATTAATATACACACTATATATATTAATACTTCTTGAAAACCTTTTTCAAAATAGTTTTCATAAATGGCAAATAGCATGCAATCAAACATAATAATTATCACCAAATATTTACTATAATAAACAATCAGACGAGGGACCAGAATTAGACAAAAACAGAATCAAATGTAGACTACTGCCACTAGAAAATAAATTATGTATATCTAGCTGGACACAGGGGTTACCATGTTACCCTAGTAACTAAACTTTGACGGAGCATTGGTATACCAAATGATATATTACCTCATAGCTAGGTGTCTCAAATCAGAATAATTTATATAAATATATTTAAGCAGACAAGCATGCAAAACAGACGAATAATTTCAAAAAATATATAAAAATATAATAAATTTCAAACCATATTTTCTTATTATAGAAATATCACATATATTAGATTTTATCATTATCAATCTTTTAATTAGTCCATATTACATGCAAAGTTTGGACATAGTAAAAACATAATAATTTCTAAAATGTTGTCTATGTGTCTAGAATGACATCCAACTTACTTAGATGTCATATCAGAAGATCCAGTCATGCACCACTAGTAAATGGCTGATCACTTCGGCACAAACACGAAGATGAAAGCAGACAAATTACAATAAAGTGAAATATGGAAACTGTGAAAATCCTAAAATATATGATATGCAGTTGCAAATCCCAAACCTATGTTGACGTTGAAAACCCTATTTCGATTGAAAATCTAACCCTCTCGATGATAATTGAACGTTTTGCAAAATTACAGATTCAATCCCTCAACCTTCACAAATTGCTCTTTAGTCCCTAAGACCTTGTTATATTACAAGTTTGACCCTAAACTCTTGAAAAATTATGAATTAATCCTCCAAATATTCTATATTTATATCTAAGACCTTAAACAATTGAAATTTTACATTTTAGTCACTACGGAAAAAAATTTATAAAAAAAACCCCAAATTCGTCCAAACCGGTACCATCCATTCCAAATTACCTAAATCTAAGGATTGATTAATTTAATAAATTGGATTATGTGAATGAATATTCACCACTTTGTTTTTGGAAACTTACGTATATACCACATCTCCTTCGTACCGTAACTAAATCATCGCACCAAAACAAGTATCTAAACATCTCTCTCTCTCTCTCTCTCTCTCTTCCAAATCAAACTGCAAAGACAAGAACATTGCAACAAAAGACTGCCATACAAAACTCATGATCAATCACTATAGAAAGGCTAAATGAAAAAAAAAACAAATGAAGACGAAAACAGAGCAATCTTGTATCACTCTTGCAATTTGATTATAAAAATCCTTTCTTAAAACCACCTCAGGTTCTAAGTCTTTTGGCCAAGGCTCAATCACCTAAACTATAACAATCTAACATAACACTATAAGAATTTTTTTAATTATTGAAGGCATCAACAACGGTGAGCAGAAATCAATGAATTCAGCGAAGAACAAGATTCCATCAGTAAATGCACGACGCACCATTTTTTCTCGATGCCACGATGTAATTGCTGCTAAATCGTGACAGCATTTTTGCCGTTGCTAATTTTTTGGTCGTTTGGTGGAAAGCCAGTAATGCGATAACCAATTAAGTCATTGCTAAATTATTTACATCAGTAATTACCATTGGCTTAGCTGGCCATAGCTAATTAGCGAAATTATCATGATTGGTTTTTGGCTAGAAAACTAAAAACTTTAGTGAAGATGACTAGCCATCGCTAGTCTGTGACGACGAATACAAATCACGTATCATCTTGTCAACTGGACGACATTTCAGCATTTTAATGGTAGTTTTAGGTATAGATGAAATTATTAGAAAATGTCAACTTTGTGTCTTTAGAAGCAAATTTAAAAGAGTCACAATTTGTGAATTTGAGTAAAATTCATATTTTTTAATTAAATAAGTTTAGAAAGAAAATTTGAGGAGATAAAAATTCATATTTTGGAGTTGACGGACTGAGAGCACAAATTGTCAGCATTGCTTAAAAGTAAATTAAATGTATAATTTTTTTATTAAAGTAATAAATAGAAGGGGTAATGCTGCAAACATGTGTGTAATTAATTGTTAATAATTTAAGTTTTCAAAATGTTGAAAAAAATGGCTGCAACAGATGCATGACGTCTAGTCGCCTTTGCCAAGTTCTTCACCCGGATTTTTTTCGAAACCACCTCCCGGACCGCCACGACAACGCTTAGCTTTGCTGCAGCCTCTCTTCCATGGGTTTTGCACCGCAGGAGGAGAACAATAGTAGGGATGTCTCTTTTTTCCTCCCCATCGTCTGTTTCCACTACCCAATGCAGGACTCCCTATGTATGGTGTATTTTGTTCTCCAAAACTATCCTTTCTCGCCAACAAAACCGGTATTAACAACACCATACATGCAACAAAAAATACCAGTTTTGTTGACATGGTTAGAGTCTAGATCTTCGCTAGGTACTCTTTAACCTAATTAAAGATGCTTGTTGGTTTAGCAAGTAGATTTCTAACGAGGTGCAACGTCTATATATGCATAAGCTGTCGAATGATACAAATACGTAATTTGGAAAACATTGTTATCAGAGTATAACTCGATGTAGATAATATCTATGATAAATTTGGAGTATTCTCCACAATATTTATCTGTATGAGAGGCCTCGGTATGAGTGGATTCTTGGTAGCTTAGCTCCAGGCAAGTGCAGCTTTTGACGAAGTTTATACCTAGCTACAAAGTTGGTGAAGTCCGTAAGTTGGTGCACTCATATATGAACAGCGTGGCAGGAGTCCACTCCTTGCATTCGTGGGCATAACCTCCAGAACAAAGTTTTCGATGATTTGATGTTATTCCCAGTCCGAGTTTTGATGCGATCTGTGATATGAGTTCAGTTTGTGAGATCAATTATGTTATGTGGTGATTAACATGAGGGAACTATAAGTATATATATTTACCTATATAACTTTTGTTCACTAAAAAAGTGTTTATCTTAAATAAACTAAATTGAAATACATTTAATCATCATGACTTTTTTTTTTAAGTTTATCATGACATTTTATTAGGGACCATTAACATTATTTTCATTAACAAATATATTTCCATTATATTTCGGTAACTATGAAAATTGACTAAATAACTAGGTAAACCTGATAACTAAAACTTTGGATACAACGTTCTAAATTACAAAATTTGTATGGGATAGGTGAACCTCCGGTTCGGTTTGAACTGTATATAATTATAGTTTCTCAATTGGGTCGTGACAGAGAGAGTTCTGGTCTGGAGTGGTGTGGAGTAGTTCATTTAATGGTCAAAAATTGCCAATTGGTTTGTTTCAAGCATATTGAAATTATATATTCACTATGAAGCATATTGTACTTTTAAAAAAAATGTGTAAATGTTTTTATGTTTACTATTTAATCAGCTTTTAAAATATGCTTCTCTAAGCCCCTACCTTTATTTAAACAAAATATATGCTTCTTTAATATCGACCACAAATAAACACCGATCATTTTTCGTTTGGTTGGTTCAGCTTCGGTTTTAAAAACCTCAAAGCTACAAAACCAAACCAAACTTGTCAATTTCCCTTTTCTTAATTAGATCACCACCAAACCAGATCTGTCGGCCTAATTGACTAAATCGGTTCGATTCAATTTTAGATTGGTTGGGTTAGTAAGTTCGGTAAAATTTTGCTTGCCCGTACTTCTCATCCTATTCATTTAAACATCTCTCTTTTTTTTTTTTAAAATCTGTGATTTAATTAAGCTAAGCCACTAAAATAGAGGTCGAACAAACAAGTTTAGAAGGAAAAACTCTATCATGAGTAATTTTTTGTCATTTAAGACTACGACATCAAAGTAAGAACAAAACCATGGAAAAATAATCACAATTGATTCCAAGAATAAATAACCATCTCACTGTTATTCTTAACTAATTAATCGTGTTTGAAGAAATTTTTACTTCAGTCCATGATTGTTCGTCTTCTGTACATTACGTGAAAAGAGGGTGTGACCTTCAATCGTACATTGCTAGATTGCTCTTTTGATGATTCAACAACATTAATGAGTTCTCAAACGAAAATTTTTCAATAATATTCTTATAGCTTCCATTTTCATCATGGATACTTGGGTTGACAAAATTGAATTGTTCCTCAACGAACTTGATGGGAAGAAGTGAGATACCTCAAGATTGTTACTCCTATTCGAAATAATAGTGAGATTAATTTTGTACATTGCTTCATAGCCGATTGCTCTAGCAATGTTATGTCTATTCAAAGCTGCACAGATAAAGAGTGTTGCAAGGCACAGAAGAATCATAGATTTTGAAGCAGCCATTTTAAGGCAAATGCAACTATTTCCAATGTATATTTACATATATAATTTATAAAGGTTTCCTTTCTGGTTTGGTTTGCCTGAATAACTAATATTGGCTTTATATTATGGGTAAGATGGGTTTTTTTCCCCCTATATTGAGTTAATGAGGAGGGATGAGTTGGCATTTTGGAGCTTTAATGTCACAACTTACAAAGTGGCATAGCATGTACAGAACATCAAAAACAAATTAACCGAACTTTGTTTTTCGTCCACTTATCAACTAAAAGTGAATTTTTTTTTTTCATACTAAGCTTTATTGTTTTTTTCGTCCACTTAGCCTTCGTTGACACTCAGTGTGAAAGTACACAAAGAAATTTTGTTTAATCTAAAATTTACTCTAATGACGAAACTTGTCATTAATTGTTTATTTTCTTATATTGGTGTCTTCCCATGAAAATTAAATCGTCAACCCTTTAACATATCGGAGACAACTCCAGTATTATTGGGTTCATATATATATATATATATCAAGTCGAATACATGAGCCACTTAGACTCATTTGCATCTTTAATTCGTCACTCCTTAACATTTATCATTGAAATTTTCTAACAAATGACTACAGGAGAGGGTTTTCAAGATTGATGTATAAGGATTTGTAGTGCACAGAATTTAGTCAAAGGGACTGAGTTTTTGTCAATATATACAAATATGTCCAATGACTTAAGGTATTCACAATGGTTGCACTTAGTTAAGATATGATGAGCGAGACCGCAACATCAGCAAAGTGGGCTCAACTTATTACACTCTATTTCATTCTTTTTTACCACAACCGTTTCAATTCGCCAGGGTTTAATAGGTTGGACTACATTATCTAACATATATAATTTTAAATAATTCACAATACGTATTCTATATAAATACCAAAAATAATTTATTAAAAATTATTAACAAGTTAATTTATTAATAAATTAAAACAAAATTTAATAACAAAATTTGTTAATAAAATTTAATAATTTATTAAAAATTTATAGGATTAAATTAAATTATTAAAATTTATCTATTAAAAGAGAAGTATTAAATTAAAATTAAAATTATAGATTAAACATATAAAATTAAATTTATTAAAATTAAAGTACAACATACATAACATTGAAATTAAAATACATAAAATTAAATATAATCTTATACTACATCACAATTAATCTAAAAAAGATTATATTTGACTTTTAACATAGCACACATTTAAATTTTAAATATATTTATACAATAATAAAAAATACACAATATTATTAAACATATTAATTTAAACAAAAAATAGCATTACAAAATATTTTTATTTTTTAATTAAAAGAAAAATAGAAAAAGATAGCATGTAGCCGTTGTTACATGATAATTACATTCTCTGGACGATTGGGACCATAAATTACAAACTAGTGACCTCGTGACTTTTTCTTAATTTTTGGCCCAATTTTTACAGTTATATGCATTTTTTTTCTTAAACCCTACGAACTAAATATGTATTTAGTCCCCAAATTTTCTATCTTTTAACTTATTTGACCATTATCTTTTCTCTCTCTTCTTTCTCTTTCTTTGTTCTCCTTTCCCTCCTCTGTCTCTTTTCACGCTTCTCTCTCTCCTTTGCCTTCTCTTCTATCTCGGGCCTGCTCTCCGTCCTCTTCGTCCTTCCACCCTCTCAACCATCGACCTCTCTTTATCTTTCTCTTCTTCAGCCTCACCATTCTCCGATTTGTGCTCGTCGTGACGTCACCCTCCATTCTCTTCTCCAACTAGGGTTTCTAGGTCTTGTTTAGCTCGTGTCTCCTCCTCGTCTTCCGCAACCAGATCTGGAGTTGGCGTCCTCGCTCTCCTCCCCGATCTCATTCTTAGGGCGATCTGATGTGTTGTGGTCTCGTCCTCGATCTAATGTTGTCTCATTTTGCAAACGGCTTGTCTTTGGTTTTTTGAATGAGCGGCGGTTGTTTTTGTGTTTTAAAAATACTTTTAAATATTAATAATATTGTTTAAAAATATTTATTATTCAGTTATATTTAGTTTTTTGTTTTTGATTTTTTTAAGTTTAATTAAGGTTGTTTTTTTAATTTTAAAGTGATAAGATTTTTTTCCAAAATTTTTCGAAAGATTTCAAAAAATTTTATATGGAGTTGATATAAAGTTGTTTTTTTTTTAATTTTTGAATCTTAGTTTTAAATTTCTTAGATGTTTATATTTTTAGGTTTATTTAAGGCTAATATTGAATTGATATTTCATTGATTTTGAGTTGATTTTATTTAATGTTGATATTGAGTTGAAAATCGAGTTGATCTTGTGTTGATTTTTATTCAAGGTTGATATTGAGTTTAATTGAGTTAATTTTGAGCTGATTTTTTATTTTTATTTAAGTTTCATTTATTGTTTATTTTGGGTTGTTTTCAGTTTTTTAAGAAAGTTTTATAAGATTTTTTAAAATTTTGATTTAAGGTTTGTTTAAGGTTGATTTAAGGTTGTTTTAAATTTGAAAAAAAGTTTTAATATTTTTAAAAATGTTTTCGTAGGTTTACTTAAGGTTTATTTAAAGTTGGTTTCACTATTTTAAAAGTTTTATTTTAGGTTGTGTTTTAGTATTTTAAAATTTGCTTTAAAGTTTGCTTAAGGTTGATTTAGGATTTTTTTAAAAAGTGTTTTCACGTTTTTAAATTTTTTTAATAGGCTTACTTAAGTCTGTAATACCCCGTCTTCTTTGGTTAAGATTTTTGTAGCTTTTCGATCTTGTTCGATTTGATTTTTGGAATAATTTAGAGTATTAATTGATGATTTTAGATGTTTAATGATGTTTTGAGATGTTCGGAAATATTTCTGTAATGTCCCGAATTTTCTCTTAAATGTTAAAATTATTAGAAAACAAAATTTTTGAATTAGAGCATATATGAATAAATCCTTGAAGTTGTAAATGAAATAATTGAGAGAATTATTATTGGGAGAAGTATGATAAAATTTAAATTTTGGATGATAATTATGGTGATTTTTGAAAATAATAGAAGGGAAGAGAGGTTGGTTTGTAAATAAGAAGAAAGGGAAGGAAGGCAAAAAAAAAGAGAATAATAAAAGGTGCAGATAGTTGAGCCGCAGAAAGATGGGAAGAAAGAAAAAGAAAAGAGGAGAGAGAGAGGAAGAAAAGAGAAGAAAAAAAAGGAGAAATGTTTCAAAATTTCATAACTCGAGTTCTAGGCATCCAATCGACGAACCTTAAGCTGCTCCGCATTCCTGACAATGTGCTCTTTCATTTGAGACCGTTGAAGGCCAGCGAAATCACCAGAATTCGGTGGCGCCGAGAGAGCAAATTTGGACGGTTTTTGGACAATTTTCGGCGAATGGAGAGGAGTTAGGACGTAAGGTTGCCGCCACTGGATTCAGATCATCAAGATCTACAGAACTGGAGTGGCCATTAATTTTCCGGTGGTATTCCGGTGACCGGCTGACAATACTCCGACAATTTTCCGGCAAGACTTCCTTTCAATTCCCACAGTGAATTTCGAAAATTTGGGACTAATCTTTAATGGGTAAGATGAGATCTTAAAGAGTTTAAATGATTTGTTATTTATTACAGATTTAATTATTGAATTTTATAGTGAGAAACTATTATGAATGTGGTTGTTGATGATGATAAATAGGGACTGATTTGCAATTTGTGAGAGTTTTAGAGCTTATTTGGAAATTTTGACTATTTATATAATTGTGGTAATTTTGGAAAAAAAATATGGTATAACTTTATAATTTTTGAAAAATATTGGGTAATTTTGTAATTTTGATAAATTGAAGGATTTAATTATAAATTCTAAAACTTTTGGGTTTATTAATTTCTAGAATTTTCGGGAATTAATTATTAGGCTTCGAGATTTTAGGGATGAAAATGTAATTTTACGAAAGTCGGGGACTAATTCGTAATTTTACATTAATTTTGATTTTTGGGCCGTGAGTGCTAGATTTTCGATCGAAATAGGATTCCTGACGCCGTTGACATTTGAGTCTGCATTTGCATTTCATGCATCTCCGGTATTGCGCCAGTCACTGTATTTGATATGTTTGTAAAATACTTTGTTTCAGCTCAGTTCGGTTATCGAAGCGACTAGCCATCGACCGACGGTCAATGAGTTTGGAAGCTCGACATGCAGGTGAGTGGATGGCAGCTTCAGACACATCCACATAGGCTGTGTCTCTTCCACGTATATGTGTTTTGTTTTGTTATCACCATAGCATGTAAATTGAACTAATCTAAGGATTGATTAAATTAAATAATTTGAATTATGTGAATAAAGATTCACTTCTTTGTTTTTGGGAAAATTACATATATATTTATATATATGCTTTCCACTGTTGTTGATGCTGAGTGCATGCTTTGTTTTGAATGTTAAGAGTTTTTTGTTTTGGTTTCTGATCTGTACACTTTGTTTTATGAACTCGATTTGAGAAATGTGACATATTTTTCAATAAACAGTATTTGTTTGGATTTTTGAATATCTTTTCAAAAATAAAGATTCGATTTTCGAAAAAATATATATATTTATATATATATTTGGATTATGGAATTGATTTGGAAGATTATATATATATATATATACGCTATATCTTATATCTCTGAGTTGTGTTGATATACTCGGTCACATGACCGTGAGGTTTTGGGTTTACTGATATTAGATAATATTTTGGAGACGGGACACCTATGCTACGGGGTACGTAACATTTGGTATACCAATGCATGTTATGGCCTAGCTTTCGGGGCAAACGATAGCCATGTTGTTCTGACGAGGGTGCATGATTGGATTATACCCAGCTATCAGGGTAGTTGATAGCCATGTTGTTCTGACGAGGGCACATGATTGGATTATGGATTGGTGGCATGACCCCAATCATTGATGAGGTGGTTGAGTGACCCGGATCTCACCACACTATGTTTATGGTCCCTTATCCGTGA
>CAODLS010213149.1:0-12327 GCA_948243855.1 Flueggea neowawraea | reverse complement strand
CCAGTTCTTTGAGTATGACAAAGAGTTTTGAATATTGGGTTTTGGATTCTTGATCTTGGAGAGGTAATCTTGTAGGGATCTTTGGAGTTTCTTTGGCATGTTTGTTGTTTCTTCCAACAGGGTTGTTAAGCAATTTTGATGGTTTCAGCCAGAAACTATAGATGATGGTGAGTTTAGAAATAAGCGTACGCGAAAGCACCATATATCAAATTCGAATTATAAATGTTTGAAACCGACGTTTTTCAATTTATATTAAGTTACGAGAGTTGGGTGAGAAAAAAATTAAAGGACAGATAATTAATGCCAAATTGTTTTTCAAATCTGGCCTCTATATTAGAAAAAAGTTTGATTGCACCGATTGCAATATTAGGGCAATTTGGTTGGGCAAAAGAAAAAAATTGATGAAAGAATTTATGAGATAATAAGCCTAAAGATGGCAATAAATCCACATTTGTTTGACTAATATCTAATACTATCAATTTATTTCTTTTTGATAAAGACAATAGCGTTAGTATTTCAAGCATGATATGTTTGTGAATTCAGTTTTGTTGAACTTAATTAATTAAATTGAATTTGAGAGATTTCCATGCCTAAATTTGAAGTTTTAGACTCAATACAGGAGAATTTTCTTTTGAACAAATGTTTATTTTGAAGCTTAATATGAATTTTACTAAGAATTCTCGTAATTTTACCTTTTACTTCAAGTTAAAATAGATGTTCATTATTTATTAATCAATTATATCATCTTCAAGAGTTGGTGACACAAGAGCAAGCATATTCACAAATACAATACATGCTGATTCACAAATTTCTTATAAAAAAAAAACATAACATTTGACATAATATATATAAGAAAATTTCAATTTGGATAGTTAAATCTAAATATGTATTTGCACAGTATAAACTCCATAGTTCCCATGGCTTTAACCTAAGAAGAGATAGCAACTTCCAATATCTTTTTCCACCTTTTTTTTTTTTTTTTTCGACTCCCAAACAAGTCATGGACTCGTGTAATTAATTACCACGATTTGAGTCAAACAAAGCCCACAATGATGATAACGAAAAAGCCCTAGTCTATTTTTTAGGGGAAAATGACTCGTAGACACCGGTTATACAAACTAATTGCAATATATGACAGAAAGAAAATCCACTTGCAATTATAATTGCTATTGCAAATGTAAACAAATCACGCAGGACCAAGGCCTATAAATAAGGAGAGTAAAATCTGAATGCATCTCCACAAACCAACGTGAACAATTGAAGCCTACAATTAAAGAGGATAAAAACAGTTTAGTTAAACAAACAACTAGATAAATATCAATCCTAATACATGTTTTGTTTAATTGCATATATAAACAAAACATCCAGATTCAAACGTGTGGGATTAAAAATCCATAAACATAGGAGATTGTGATGAATATAAGTGTTATAAATATTAGCAAAATTCTCTTTAACATTATCTCCTTTAACATAGGAGATTATGGGTCTTCCATCTCCTTAAACATAGGGGAACGTTAACTTGATCTCTTGATTCCTATTTTGTCTCCTTAATACAACTAAATTATTGTTCCTTTTTATGTAAATTTTCGTTCCTGGTTCTCAGACACACACATATATATACACACACGTGCTCATATATGTTTTAAAAGACAATCTTTCCTCAATATATGCTAAATATAAACAAGGATATAAATTGAAGCGACAATATAATATCTAAGTAAAGATTACTCAAATATATATCAACTTAAAATAAACTTGCAATATCAAGAAAGTATAAGTACGGAAAAAATATGTGTACAAAACAAATATCACGTAAAAAATACACAAATATCATATCGATAATATTATGTTATGCATAAATAAAAAATATCTATGATTAAATAAATATCATGTAAATATATTACATTAATATAGATTATTAATCTTCTTCGAGTATTATTCCGAAAATGAATAAATTAAGTACGACTCAATTTCTTCTTAATTGTTGCAATGCTTCCAAGTTTGACATGCAATCCAAGTTTCCCTGTGAAATGATTTTCAGGCTTCACCAACGCTGCGACAATTCAAAATACATGAAATAAACCAAAAAATGTCATAAACAGCCATAGATCAAACAAAAGTGCAGCAATTGGATTAAAAAAATTGGGCACCGTTCAGAAAGTTAGTGGCAGACCTGATCCAAGTAAACGCGTTTCCCAGGAGAGACATCCCGCGCTTTACCGCCGGCCCTCTCTACCCTTTCAAATTCTTTTTTGCCCGCTTACTATCAATTTTGCTTCTCACCATTTCTACAAAACCAGATTCAACAGCAACACTCCGGTCTCTCTACACAATTAAGCCACTACAACTCCATAAATCCAAAACCATGACATACGAAACTGAAAATTCCAAAAAAAAAGAACCGAAAACCTGCAAAAACCCAACCCAAAATTGCAAGCAACACGCATCAAATGCATTAAGAAAACCCACAAAAAAAAATCCACCCAGGAAGTTGATAACAAAAGAAGATGAAGAATTCCAGAAACTTAAAGAAACGTAAAAAACTGACATTGGAAAATCCTGGCACTGTACTTAGCAGTATGAAGCAAACCCCTACCCTAAATCGCTCAACTATAGGCGCAAAATAGCGACAGACATGCCTTTTCTTTTTTGAAAAAAAATAAGAGGATAAAGAGTCATATGTGCACAGTAACGAAAACTAAGGAGGAGTGATTTCTCTCTCCTGTATGTGAGTTTGTTTGTTTTGGTAAATAGAAACAGAAAAAGTTTTCAAATGTAAATAGTATTGTCAAGCTATCATAAGTTTAAAAAAACGAAATATTGTAATATCATTCAAAAAGATTGCACAGGGTATAATTCCCACATTTTTTAGGGACCCAATTGGGCTTAGCTTGGTTCTGGCCTTAGAAAGCTTTTGTGGCTGCTGCCTGCTTGGAAGTTGATGGTAAAGACGGTGACATAATGGTTTCGCAGGCACAAATGATTTGATGACGAACATTTGCCAGCTACATTGCCCTTTTAAGTTTTTAACACTCATCATAGTCAGTTTGATGACTGCCATGGAGTTCTACTAAGTACTTCAAATTTGTTTCTTTGATGTTCCATTCCTAGTTTGTTTCTTTGATGTTCCATTCCCAGTAACAAGTGGCTTAATAATAGGCAGGATTTCAGCTTCAGGAGAACATTAAAATGAAACAAACAGTATAGGTTTGGTATAAAAATATATTACACTGTAATAATAATATGATTTTCTTATTAATTAAAAAATATAATTCTCTTGAAAATTAAAAAAAAGAAGTAAATAAGGACAAAATAGTCTTGTTTCCTAGGTAAGTAAAATCTTTGGAGACTTTGGATTTTTATTTTCACTCTGTAGACGAATTAAGTTCCTTTATATTTAAGAAGTGAACGAAAATGATACGTTGCACTACTGCAAGGGCCTGGCGCACCCCTCCAATACCAGTGTAAAAGTCTTACCATCTAGTTCGTTGTGCGATCAAATGTGCAAGGTGTTTATCACTACCAAGACAATGTGGTCCGATTGAAAAATCGACTCAACGTTGAATTATTCGTATTCTGAGGTTATGAGAGTAATATGACTATCATCGTTACAAAGAGCTTAAGTCATTTTGTTAGTTAATATGTAGCGGCTTATAGCAACTAAGGTCTCAGAAAACTGGTCCTGTGAAATACTGACTGACGCCAAATCTTCTCTGTGATGGCTGACTGTTGTAACAGGCTGGGAATATAGTTTGTGTATGAGGTATGGGTTTTGCTGTACTAAATCTTTCAACAGATCTTCCAACTGGTAAACTGCATGAGTATGTTTCCTGTAAAACATATTGTACTGGGCATAAGGGTATTGACTATAAGAGGCTACAGCAATTTAGTGAAGAACATTTGTCCAGAGAAAGACAGACTATGCTGAATATTTTCCGTAATGGCCCATTGCTATGACAGACGGAAAAGTTTGCTAATTATGACGAGGATAAAGGGCTAGCTGTAGTAACTTGTAAGGTCCAGTCCCACATCAAGTAAACATGAAGGCAAGTATGTGAGGAAGCTTATAAATAATGTGCTGAGAACAACGTTCAACATACTTACCTGGACGGGGTCGATGGGAGATCAAGAAAGCCCCCATGGCCTAGGTTGGTGACTTCCATTGCATTTGGGAGGAGTAGCAGCCTAAGGTCTCCCCATGTTGGGAGAGCCTGCGTCATAATTTGTGGCAGTGGGGGCCTGCGTTCCCGCGGCCCCTCTCAATTCCAGTTGTGGTTAAACCAAATTGTAGCAATTTTTAAAGAGGGTCTCAATAGTGAAAATCTGAATGCAGTAAGGAAAGAATGATGGTGATGACTTTGTTTAGTGTATTGTCTTCTCCACTGATTCACATGGTACAGCATCCACATTTTGTCCACAAGACAAGAACAATCCGTATGCACATAAATATGGAATTTTGCCCCTAAAGAGTTAAAAGGAATTGCCATCTTCGGTGAGACTAGTCACTGAAATGAAAATATGGAAGAGGACGAACAAAACTTACACGTAAGGGAAACAACATTAAACAGCGAAAAAGGTTATAAGTCTACATATTATGTCATCGTGGACTTGATGGGAATGCTGTACGGCATGTCGTTCTCATTAGTGATTAGACTCATACTGCCATACACAATGCAATGGCAAGTCATTCTAAATCAAGCCGTTCACAAGTCTTTCGGCCAAGGACGGACGAATGAATGACAGTCATCTACTCGGAAAGAAAAAAAAAAGAGTCAAATAGGTTTGTTGCCATGTTTTTTTAGTATAAGAATTTTGTATATCTTCGGACTTCAGAGGCCTGAGGGTGCAAGCAATAGGGTGCACACGTAATTCTCAATTTATTTTGGGTGCAATCTTTGTTTCTTACCTTGGTTCTTAGACAAAAGAGCAAATGTTAGGTGGTGTTAATTACTTTGAAAGGCAAGAAGATGTTGAGACTAGAAACAACACTATTGCTTTGATCTATGCTGCAGCAACTTATATCAAATTGTTCAGATCAAATCTTTGTCTCGAGCGAAGTGGGCTTGATAAGAGTTCATCTAAACTCTTTAGTGCAAAATAATTAAAATGGCAGCAGTTGTTTGTTCAGTTCTATCCCACATCGGGTGCGAGGAAGGAAGTGCCGAAACCAAAACACTATAAAATCGGAAAAACTGCAATAGCATTCCTAGCAAAAACTGCAATAACGAACTGAAATTCCTCCGGTCAGCTACCATCAGCTTTCCTAGCAAAAACTGCAATAGCAGCCAGATTAGATTTGATTGGAAGTGCAGCATCACAGTTGGGCTTCATGTTTCCTAGAGGAGGCTTCGACCATGAAAGCATACTGCCTGCAATATAGTAGCATATGTTCCACAATCTCCTCATTTCCGCTCATCTTGCAAAGACCAGACTACCCAATACCCCTACGGCATAAATTAACTTGAGTGGCAATAGCATTGCACTTCAATCTCCGTACGAGATGCTTTATTTTCGGGACAACCTGCAATTTCCAGATTGATTTCCATCACAGAAGCATCTGAAGATGATCTCATTCCACCAGTCACCAGATGCTAGCTGTCATGCTAAACTGCTAGATGCATTCTCCCATTTCAATGAGCACTGAAAAACACATTGGTAAAAGCATGTTGCTTACTACACATTGTCGACGTCCACATCGCCCGTAAACACAGAAATCCAGTTTTGACATCCAAATAAAAATCATTGAAACGTTGGGTTCGCTCCGTGGAGCCATGTAGTAAGCACAGAGCGAACTATTCTTTCGCCTTTTACTAAAGAATACCGTGTGCTCTCTGCACCAAAGTGGCGTACCCTTATTTTTGGAGGGGTTGCTCTGTTGCAGCAACACCTTTACCAAGTCAATATTAAAAAATTCTCCAGTTTCCATTTTTAATATTCAAGAAAAGGTATGATATATACAGTTCTCTTGTACTGAGGCCTTTTGTAAATTTTTTCGGGCACTCTTCTGTAGCACTTTGTGAACATACTGTTGAAGTTTGTTTCCATTTTTTTCTTTTCTATCTTTTTTTTTGAACAGAGATAAACATTTCATTGATTCATCAAAGAGTTACAATATAGGATAGAGGATAACATCATATCAAAAGGCCCCCAAACTGAATAATTTGGAAGAAAGATAACTGTCCTAACAAGAGTGTGAGCGTGAGTATTCAAAACTTTATTAGCGTATATGATATTAACAGAGTTAAAGAAAAATAACAAATGTTTACAATCAGCTATGATTCTTTTCTATCTTTTAGTCTTTTAGTTTAACATCATCTTTTTTATATATTGAGGTTGTATCCCAGCTGAGGAATCAAGACATCCATTCTTAAACACAATTCATGTCTATTGAGTGTTGGGTCATTTTTATTAACAGCGAAACTTACGTTTCCCTGAATAATCCCTCCGTCGTCATATTCTTTTTAAGATTTTACTCGTTATAAAGAGCTTAACCATTTTGTCAATCATTATTTAGAGGCTATAACAATTAATTGGGTCTCAGAACTTCTGTCCTAGAAAATATTGACTTAACGCTAAACCTTCCCTGCGATGGCTAAATATGGTATAACAGGCTGAGAAAAGTTCGTGTATGAGGTATGGGGTTAGCTGTACTAAATCTTTTAGGGATCTTTCAAATGCTGAAGCTACATCTGTGAAGAGAAACATGAATACCTCTTCTGGAAAACACATTTGTGCTGGAGCTTAACCATATTGTCAATTAAAGTCTACACCAATTTAGTTAAAACATATTTTTGTCCATGGAAATTATGTCAAGGGCCTCAAGGCTAATCTTTTTTTGTGATGGCTCACTACTATATATAACAGGCTGGGAAAAGACGAGGATATGTTCTGTCCCATATCGAATAAACTTGGAGAAGAATGTAAGAACATGCCTATAAATAATGTTCTGAGAACAACGTTCAACATACTTACCTGGACGGGGTCAATGGGTGACCAAGAAGGCTCATGGCCTAGGTTGGTGACCTGCATTGCACTTAGTAGGAGCATAAGCCTAAGGTCTCCCAATGTTGGAGAGCCTACGTCATAATTTGTGGTAGTGGGGACCTGCGTGAGCGCGGCCCCTGTCAATTCCAGATGAAGGTTCAACCAAGTCGTCGCATTCAAACAAATTTCCTGTTCAGCAATTTTTCAATGGGATCTCAGTAATTAAAATTTGAATATAGTAAGGAAAGAATGATTATGATGACTTTGTTTAGTGTATTTCCTTCTCCACTGATTCAAATGGTACAGCATCCACATTGTTCACAAGACAAGAACAATCTCTATGCACATCAATATGGAATTTTGCTCCTAAAGATTTAAAACGAAATGCCTTCTTCGGTGAGAATAGTCACTGAAATGAAAGCAAGTACGAGGACGAACAAAACTGAAACGTAAGGGAAACAACATTAAACAGCGAAAAAGGTTAGATGCCTAGGAAGGAAACCCTGAGGATGCTTCATTATGAGTCCTCACAAAGATAGCTCGGGATAGCCGCAGCTCTCTTGAGAGGCATCGGGAAAGGCCTAAGTGATGATTACAATCAAAGACAAATAAGCTGGCACCTTCGTCAGGGTCATCGAACACCGATGTCATATTTGGAAAATGGCTCAGGCTTGATGGTTAGAAACCCGTGTCAGTTAATTGATCTACGTAAGAACCAAACAATATGACAACTACACAACGTAAAAGATTATCCCGCAATAGGCCCAAACGTGGAAGTTACGAGACGAACGTGCTATCAGAACGACGTGGGGCAAGTGGTGAGCGGAAATGGGAAACTTCCACCAAAGCAGTTTTTTCTCACTTCACTATAAATTCAAAGTGAGAAAGCAAAATAGGGGATCAGACTCAAAAACATTCTAGTCAATTTTACCATCAATTTACTAGTCATTGCTCGGCACATCTTACCGAACCCCTTTACGTATTACACAGTCAAGTACTTTACACACCTTCCACCAGGTAATCGTGCCCAAGCGCATTCCTCAAAAACCCCGAAACACTTTGAAAGGCAAGAAGCTGTTGAGACTTGAAACAACACTATTGCTTTGATCTATGCTGCAGAGACTTATATCAAATTGTTCAGATCAAATCTTTGTCTCGAGCGAAGTGGGCTGATAAGAGTTCATCTAAACTCTTAGAGCAACGTACTAAAAATAGCAGCAGTTGTGTGTTGAGTTCTATCCCACATCGATTGCGAGGAAGGAATTCGGAAACAAAACACTATAAAAAAGGAAACAAGCCCCGAGCAAGAGCATATCTTTCTCGGCCTTTTGGCTAAGATCAAGTGTAGTATCTGTTCTTGTCAGTTTAATATCTGATACGTGGGCCATTGGTCTACTCGATATTAAATTTATTTTTTAAGGGGGAGGGGCTATCACAGCAGCTTGCTGCTGGGTCTCACGCGCGTCGACCATACGTTGCACTACCGCAAGGGCCTGGCGAACCCCTCCAATACCAGTTTAAAAATCTGTTCCGATCTATTTCGTTTGAGCAAATGGCCCAAGTGCTTATAACTATTAAGACGATGTATTGCAACCGAAAATCGACTCGACTCGGCGTTGAATCTTTCTAATCTGAGGGTATGAGTAATATAATTATCATTACAAAGGACTAATCATTCTGTCAGTCAATATGTAGAGGTTTATAGCAATGAAGGCCTCAGAAAATTTGTGTCCTACAAAATACTGACTTAAGCCAAATCTTCTTTGTGATGGCTGACTGTTGGCTGGGAGTATAGTTTGAGGTATGGGGTTAGCTGCTGTACTATATCTTCCAACTGGTAAACTACATGAATATGTTGCCTGCAAAACATATTGTACTGCGCATAACCATATTGACTATAAGAGGCTACGGCTATTTAGTTAAGAACATTTGTCCAGGGAAAACACAGACTATGCCGAATATTTTCCGTAATGGCCCATTGCTATATGGGAAAAGTTTGCTAATTATGACGAGGGTGAAGGCCTAGCTGTAGTAACTAGTAAGGTCCAGTCTCACATCAAGTAAACGTGAAGGTAAATATGAGAACAAGGTTATAAATACTGTGTTGAGAACAACGTTCAACATACTTACCTGGACTAGGTCGATGGGTGATCAAGAAGGTCTATGGCCTAGGTTGGTGACCTCCATTGCACTTGGGAGGGGTATCAGCCTAAGGTTCCCCCATGTTGGGACAGCCTACGTCATAATTTGTGGCAGTGGGTGCCTGCGTTCGCGGCGCCCCTATCAATTCCAGTTACATTGTTCGACGACTTGTCGTCCTAAGAAGTCGTACAGCGAGAGTAAACTCTCAGTTCAAGGAATAAGTATCCACTTGTCTGTTTTTGTGAAGTTTGGTGGGGTTTCATTTCATCCTTGCAGTAACGACAAACATTACACATAGACGACTGGCGCAAACTTCTGGCGACTAGACGTTTAAACTTTAATGAGGGGATCTAATGAATCTACACAAGTTGATGAACGACAGCACACGCATAGAATGATTGTTTCTTTTATAAGTTGAACACGTAATTAAAAAAATGAATAATTGTTTGAATGGATGAATAACGGCATCGTTTGCGAGGTTCTATAACAGAAATAACAGACCGATAAAGCTTCTGAAAAGTGTCAAATAGGCACAGAGGGAGAAATGTGAGAAGTGAGGCGGAGAAATGTCGAGCAGTGTGAGAGAAGAGAGGAGAAGAAGAATAATGGAGAGGGGTTCTGATCGGTTGGCTTTGATAACTGGACAGATCCGTGACCTCCATGAATCACCGTCGTCACCATCACCATCCACATCAACTCATCGTCACGCCCATATGGAGTCTTCACCGCCCATCATGATCCCGCATTACGATCATTCAAGACTTAATGGTACATGATGTTTTCTCTAGTATGTCCCTTTCTTTATATCATATACTAGCATTTATACGAAATCTTCTTTTGCGAAAGATCTTGTAATCATGTTCTTCATTTCGGAATGAATATCAATCATTGGATATCCCACTTGATTATAAGTCATTTTCGAAATATATATTAAATAGCATTAATCCATGATAATCTGTCTAGCTAGGTCGTTGTTATCATTAGAAACATGCACTTTAGTGTTAAGACATACCAAATCATTGGAATTTTGTTTATACTAATGATGCCCTGTTAAGGAAGTGGCTTTAATCCACATTCTTGATTAAAAAGAAAAATGGTGTTGCAGATGGTGCCGAACATGACTGGTTCTGAAGTGCTGAAAAAGATGACTAGTAACGGAGTTTCAGAAGGCTACAACGTTGAGCGCAAAGTTGAGCCTGTACTGCGAAAGTGTGTTACAAGTACTGAAACTAAAAGAACTCCTGACGTTGACGGCTTCACCAAAACTGTGACACCACCAAAGGGATTGGATCACGCCAGATTGTTCTCTTCCAAGAGAATAAACGCCTGCATTTTAGCTTCTGCGTGAAAAAGAGCTATTTGTTCTCTCATAGTAGCATGTGTGGTGGTTGTTTCCCACATTGATTATCCATTATTTGGAGTTAACCTTGTCAGTTCTGAGAGTTTCATAGTCTCCAGGCCTGTTTACATGATTCTGCTGGCCGATGTAACAATTGTGCTTGCTCGATTGTTCTGCGACGGGGAAATGGCACTGAGGAGGTTGAGGAAGACAAAATGGCAGAAAAATATGGAGATAACTGGATAGGAGCAGTTAAGCTTTTAGAGAGAGGATTGGTGGTTCACCAGGCCATTCGCGGCATCTTCATTGACTTGAGTATTTATCTAGTTGTTGTCACTTGTGGCCTCTCTCTGATGTAGCTTAAGTTGCAACACTGCTGGTACTTTTTGTCTATGAGGCCTGCAAAAAGTTTAGTCAGGCAATAAATTTTGTTCATATATGATCATTGATGTATTCATGACAATGAATATTTGAAATTCCAGTCTTATTACTGAATCTCTCCACAGTATTCACAGTCAGAAGTCACAAGTCACATAAGTTGCTTTCATTGCCAGATACTGAACTCCTAAAAGCATTCAGTAGAGTAGCAGACATGAAAATACAACAGCAGAAAGAGAAACAAGAATCATTTAATGGCAAAAAATTTTGATAGTATGATCATTTAATCTAAACACTACATAAGCCGGACAAAATCTGAATTGAATATCAAACTAAAACTCATGCGAATTGCTCCACTCTCAGAACAATTGAATACTGCATCAAAACATGAAGCTACAACAAGATAAACGTCTATGAGTACAGAAAAAGAAAACTTATCCTACAAAGGTCGATTGACAAATCCTCTGTCTATCATTTTCTCTACCAATTCTTCATGCTTTTCTAACTGTCCTGCTTTCCTCAGCTCTTGCAAAACCATCTCGTAAACCTGTAAACTTGGTTTCAAGCACTTCTCCTCCATCATCTCTCTAAAGTACTTGTAAGCATTATTCCAGTGCCCCATTCCACAATACATCAAAATCAAAATTTTGTAAGTATTCACATTTGGCTCAACCTCATTCTCGTCCATTTCCTTCTTCAACTTCAGAGCCATATCCGTTGATTTAAACCCAGCAAGCATCCTCATCAAGATATTATAAGTCCTTGTATTCGGCTTACACTTCAACTCTATCATCTTAGCATGCATCCTATGAGCAACATTCACATCCCGCAACTTCTCAATACACCCCAACAAAGTATTAAATGTTGAAGCATTTGGACTACAACCTTTTTTGACCATCGTATCCAGTACCTTAACCGCCTTCTCAAGATTATCGTCCTTGCAATGAGTCTCAATAACAAAATTATAAGTAATCACATCTGGCGAACACCTCAAACTTATCATCCGGTTATAAACCTGCAAAACCATCTCTGTCCTACCCGCCTTAACATGAACTCTCATCAGATTATTGAAAGTAACAGAGTTCGGCTCAATTCCCAAATCAAACATCTCAGCGAAAACATCGTAAGCGCGGGTAATTTGACCGCACCTGCACAATGCATCAATAACAATACTGTAAGTATACACATTGGGCTCAATTCCAGCCCTCTTCATTTCCGCAAACACCCTCTCCGCCTCTGCAATATTACCGGCACGACACCAACCACGGATCAAATTCGTGTATATAATAACATCAAGCTCAAATTTATGCTTCAAATTATCGAAAAAAGACTGAGCCTCACTCGCTTTTCGCTTCTTGCACAAATAACTAATCACTATAGTAAATGCAATCTTATCTGGATTACAGTTATACTCCTCCATTCGATTGAATGCATTTACAGCCTCGGAAGTCAATTCAGCTCGAATGTACCGGCGAATCAGAATC
>CAODLS010213129.1:0-35890 GCA_948243855.1 Flueggea neowawraea | reverse complement strand
TCATCAAAACTGAGAGTCAACAATTCATTGGTCCACAAACGTCAGAATGAATAAGTTGCAATAGATATTCAGCTCGTATTGCTTTACCAAATGGTTTTCGCACTAGTTTTCCCTTAAGGCAATTCTTGCAAGGTGGTAATTCAATTTTTTTGTAAATTACCTAACATGTCAGCCTTGGCTAGACGACCCATACGGTCTTGGTTAATATGGCTTAGCCTTGCATGCCATAGATTAACATCACTCGTACGATCCGATGATGAAGTAACATAAGAAAAACTAGCATTATTATTATTTACATACTCCAAATCCATAACAACAAAACCATTCATGGCAAAACCATAGCCAGAATAAGTATCACCCAAAAACAAATCCACCTTATCGTTCTCAAAAGATAAAGTAAATCTATTGTACATAAAAGGCAAAACAGAGACCAAGTTCCTTCGCATCCCTAGAGCATAGAGGACATCATGTAGCAATAATGTTTTGCCACCGTGCAATGTCAGCATACAAATGTCAATACATTGGACCTTCATTTTCACATTGTTCCTAACATAGATCCACTTTGTTCCTTGAGGAATTTTCTGGAACTGGACATACTGTTAGTTTTGGTGCCCTAGTCCAATCATTTATGTACATTGTAGTTCGATTTATCATTTAATAAATAGGCATTTCATTTCATATCTATGAAATATTATATTGTTTTATGGCAATAAAACTTTCATGAATAGTTTATTCTTCCTTATGTCATCGAGTGTGACTTAATAGTAAAATAATAAGGTAAAAGGAATACTATTCTAAATGTCCCTAATCGATTGTTATCATTTGTTATCATGAGAATGATAACAAGCCAAGGTTAGTTGTTGTTAAGAGGATAATCACGTTTTACTGATCATGGATATGTGATATCACTTAGAACATAGATACATGTTAGAGAACATGTATTGGACTAGTCTGCTACGAAAGTACTTCATGGATTAATGTCATAAGTAGATTTCATACAGTGATGATGTTTGAGTCATCTGATTGAAACTCACCATTGACTCTTATATGAGGAATCACATGTTTTAACTTGGTCAAACGTCATCTGTAACAGGATGACAATAAAGGTCATGATTGGATATGTCATGAATTTTGTAGAGGAGTGATAGTGAAAGGGCCAATGATCTATTAGGCCTAATACATACTGATTTATGTGGACCTTTTAGTACAAGTGCTAAATGAGGTTATTTGTACTTCATCACCTTCACTGATGATTTCAGTAGGTATGAATTTATCTATCTTATGAGACACAAATCAAAATCCTTTGAAAATTTCAATGAATTCAAAAGTGAAGTACAAAATCAAGTTGGCAATAATATCAAAGCACTTCAATCTGATTAAGGTGGAGAATATTAAAACCAAGAGTTTGACAATCATCTTAAGGAGTATGAGATTTTCTCACAACTTACTCCTCCTGGAACGCCCTAATGGAACGGCGTGTCCGAAAGAAGAAATCAAACTTTATTGGATATAGTTTGATTAATGATGAGTCAAACAGATCTTCCAGTCTCATTTTGGAGTTATGCCTTAGAAGCTGTTGCTTTCATCCTTTACTGAATTCCATCTAAAGCGGTTGAAAAGACATCATATGATATATGGATTGGAAAAAAAAGCTCATGATATCTTTCCTAAAGATTTGGGAATGCGAAACTTTTGTAAAACGTCAAGTTTCAGAAAAGTTAGCACCTAAATCCGAGAAATGTATACTTGTGAGGTATCTAAAGAAAACAAGAGGATACTAATTTTTTTTAGAACACTCATTTTCTTACGAATTTCAAAGAGGTGATATTTGTAATATTTGCAAAAATTTTGGAGACATTTTAAATATTTAGAAACTCGTGGTGCCATTTTTCAGAATTAGCATTTTAATTTGTTCTAGAAATGTGATTTTCACAGTAATAAAACTAAAATAAGCCGACACTAAATCCGATCAAAGGCTTGCACAAATATCAATCTTATACCAATTTGATGTTCGACTACGAAAACAAATAACGATAAAAGTCAAAATATTAAATTATCTCTGTAATTTTAATTATTTTGAGGAAACTCAATGCAACCTTATAATTAGGTAAGTTTCTCACGGTGAATGGCTTATTTGGCAATCTATATTATTAATATAAAATGAAATACATAGGTTAAAAAATTGACATGTGACATATATATTAGCTAAAAATTTAACATATGATACTTCATTACTTCAAATATTGTCATTATTATTTCAATTATTACCATATAATTGATTAAATGCTATAAATTTTTAATATGAACACATTTATTATATTTATAAAAATTAGAATTCATAAATGAACTATTTGTTAAAAAATTATAAATCAAATTTTATAATTTTATATTTTAATGAAAAACAATTCTCAATTCAAATAATTTATATAATCTAAAAAATAATAAATAATATTTGTATATTTTTAACTATTATATAATTTCAAAATAAAAAAATAGAAACTTATTAGTTTTATAACAAAACATTGAAATGGCCCATACAATATTCATAAAATTGTTTGATCTATTAAAAAAATCACAAAAATAAATGAAGAAAACAACAATAAAGAGAACAAAAAAAATTTATGAAGTTAATCTAAAAATTCTATAAGCACATGACATTATTTCGGAGCCTCTCAAGAAGTTAAATGTCAATTAAAATAAAAACACATGTTTTAAATTATAATTTATATAAATAGCACTAAAAAATGTGTTCATATTAAAGATTTGAAATAATTAATTGTCCTATAAGATAATAAATAAAATAACAATAACACAAATTTTAGCTATAAAAATAATTCAGCTTTTTAGAATAAAATTCATTGCAATCACATATTTTGGCCACAAAGATTTGACTAAATAAACTAAATTGTTAATAAATAAATAAATAATCAGATTATAAACCTTGATGTGAAATATAGTTTTAATCAAATAGGTAAAAATGTGCAAAGTTCAAGTTAGATGATTTTTATTTTATAAAATTGACAAATTGTTATATTATTATAGTTATGAAGATTAATTGCCACAAATAAATGTATTTTCCAAAATGAGTATTATGAAGTAATAAATTCACAATCAAATTGATCGTCTCAGTAAAGTGTGTTTTGGTTACTAAAATTGTTAAAAATTCGACTAGAAATGAATGTATTGTTTTAGTTTGTAGAATATTTTTAAATAATTACTTTTTTCACAATCTAAAATTTGATTGATTTTATAATAAATAATTTATTTATTTAATAAACCTTTCGACCATTTTTCTTGACATGTTTTAAGTTTTCGAGCATATTGTAACCCCCAATCTCTAAAAAAAAATTATTGTTAAAAAAATCAAAAAATACATAAAAGATCAAAATGATAAATTTTAATGGAAATAATACATTAAATCACTTTTTGTCATATCATTCTTTATCTCCCCTAACCTGTTTTCTATCATGGTCAAATGCATATAGCAATTTTAAGGTCAAAACAGTTGGGTGAAAGACTGTCATTTGTGATAAGGAAGATATAAAAATGTTGTAAACTACAAATATTGATGTCATACAATTCTACAAATAATGTTGTATATAAAAATATTTTCCAAAACATATAGTCGCAATATGAAAAATGCACTAAACTATCAAAAATATATTTATTTCAATTAATAAAATAATTTAGTTGCTTAAAAGCTTCCGCTGCATCGCGTGGGAGTCGCGCTAGTAATTCTAATCAACATATAACAAATAACATACTCTCTTTTTCCGACAAAGATAAACACTTGATTTTTTTGAGAAATTCAAAAATATTGATTTTGTTAGTTAAATATATTTAATTTTAAATGACTTGTCATAGTGAAATTTATTTGAATATTAACAGTGTATTAATTACATAAATAAAATTGTACCTTTGTGATTTAATCAATAACAAAAGGAAAAAATATGGCCTATTATTTGGGGAAAAAATAAAAATTGCCTATCTTTGTGAAGACATAATAAGAAATAAGAGAGAGCGTAATACGAATTTGGAAGAAAATGTTCTATATAACTATTGCCAAACTACTTCATGGTTTCTTAAATGGTAGTACTACAATGAAAACTCACAAAAAGAGTTTTCATTGACAACTCTTTTAGTAAATTAAGTAATTAAGGTTCATATTAAATAACTTTAGTAAAAATTAAGTAATTGTCATGATTATTTAATTTATCATAATTAAGTAATCGATTAAATTAAGTAACTGGTGACCAAATCCTAATTAAGTAACTACTAAAGCTACAATTAAGTAACTATCCCATAAAAATTAAATAACTAAGGTTGATATTAAGTAACTAGTTGTTTTTCTAAATGGTGGCCCAATATAAATATGTAAAGGGAAAAATCAACAGTTGTCCCTAATGTTTGATCATATCTCCTGTGTGGTCCCTTAGTTTTCAAAACCATCTGTTTCTATCCTTCGCTCTTAACTCCATTTTTTTAAATAGAATACGCAAAAAGACAAAATTACCCTCAATTTTAAAATCAATTTACTTCAACAAACCACTCAAACATGTTTCTACTTCAAAACACAATTCTCTCTCTCCCAACCCCTTTCCTCCTCCCTCGTTGCTCCACCCCTCACACTGTCGTCACCCTCTCCCTCTCCTTTTCTTCCAAAGCCGTCACCACCCCTCACATTTGCCATTGTTGGTTGCAATTGCAGAGGAATCAATTGAATCTGAGCTTCATAAATAAAATTTGCAGGGAGGAAACAAACAAGTCACCACCACCACCACCACCATTTTCAACACAAAAACATAATTCAATTCAATAATTCCAGTAGAGAAATAAAAAAATACAAGAAAATCAAAATCCAAAAACTCCAATTTTTCATCGCCAATTCGCCATCTCTCTTCCCATCACTACCATTGTAAAAATCAACCACCAATTCCTCTCACAAGCCGCCAAACAACAATCAATAAAACTCATTCTTCAATTTCTTCAAGACAAAACCCCAACCAATTCAAACAATAGCAACAACAAACCTTAATCGCAGCCTTAACCATCAACAACTTCAACCTGAACCGCAACTTCTCCAAAAAATTGATCTCAATTATGTCCACCTATAGAGAGAGATGTCGATGAAGGCTTTGTGGGTTTGATGAGGATTTGCGAGAGAGGACTGAGGTGGAGAGATCGCGTCGGTGGTTGATGAAATTGAAGAGAGAGAGACGTCGCAAGCCATAGAACTCGAAGTCGAAATCGGCAGACCGAAGCACGTAGAGGCAAAAACGGATTCGTCAAGCTTGAACCTGCCGGAGATTGATACGAGAGAGTGAAAGGGAACTAGAGAGAGAGGCTTTTTGAAGAAGAAGAAGAAGAAGAAGAAGAAGAACGAATGGGTCTGTGAGTGTTGGTTTAGGTTTTGTGGTTGGGTTTGTAGTTTAGATTTTGTGGATAGATTAGGTATTGGTTTTAGGTTAGGGAGAGAGAGTGTAGTTTTGGTTTTTGGGTTTAATTAGGTTGTAGTTTTGGTTAGAGAGAGAATGTGTGGTTTTAGGTTAAGTTGAGTTTGGTTAGAAATTGATTATTAAAATGGTTGTGGGTTGAAAAAGATGAGTAAAGGTATTGTTGTCATTAAATTTTTAAAATTATCATGCTCTGACGTAACACGTTATATTTGACTAACAGTGACGGATTGAGGGATCAAAACATTGGATTTTAAAAATTGAGAGACCACACGAGAGATTTAGTCAAACCTCAATGACCGCAGTAGATTTTGCCCATATGTAAATCCTAGTCTAAAGTTGAAATGAATATCAATACATAAAAACAAAATAAACTACAAAATATTCATTCCAATCTATAACAACGTATCATAATTCATAATTATCTAATTATATTCTAATATAACAAAATAATGAAGATATTTAAAAGATCTTTTCTTTTGTCCTTGGTTGATTTTGAGATATTCTGAAATTTCACCAAAATTCTGGTCGGACATAGCGGTTGTCCAACCAACAAGATTGGAAAAGCATCTGATTTACAAGAGAATGAGGGGGCATGAACAATTCTCGGCCCCAGATTTGCCGTCATTTCAACATATGCTTAGAGGGTTCATTCGAATCTACAACTTGAAACAAAATTTGGCAAATATCCCCACTTTCCAATCAGACTATTCATCTGGAACTCAGTACTACTTTCAAGGTCTACACATGTCTGCCAAATTCAAGTTTTCGGCTTTTTTGGTGTGCTGGACTTCCCAGACTCAGCTTTACGCTTTATCCCCAAGAAGTGCTCAACCTGAAATCGCATAATCAAAGAATTCAGTGTATAATCTTGACAAGGGAAAAAGTAAACAAGACTCCATTTATCAGGGAAATATCAAAAACATCATTTACGACACCAAACGGTACTAGGCACCTAACTTCTATACTAGCATCTAACTTCTATACTAGCATCTGGAATATATTGAATGCAAACTATGACGTGCGTCTGTCACTATCAATTGACATGCATGCTACAAAGAAAATCATCTGACCTTTTTGTCGCCAAGCATGGGTGTTAGGCCACCAGGAAGATCCTTCTCAACAGCTCCAAAACTACTACTAGGATCACTACCTTCACTGCACAAGTAAGAAAAGATTCATATAAGAAACATTGCATAAAAAATTAATAGAAGTACAGGGCTTCCCAGGTTCTATAGACTTTCTTTAAAAACTCGAAAAAGTTTATCACCATTGATTGGTCCAAATATCCGCTGCAAATTCAATTTTATTCCCTTGGTTAGATCCACTTAAAATATTAGAAAGAATCCGCCAAAGTAAATCTGCTTGAACTATGGTCACAATTGCATGATAAAATCCAATTGATTGATAAAAAGAAGTTGAAAATGATTAAATTCATGGTGTACAGGGGTGCACAGCACCCATAAGGCTATTAGCTAGGAGAAATGTCATGATTTATGCCAATTAGCTCAAATTACTCTTGAAGGTTAGCTAGCTTCCTCTTTTAATTTTAAACTACTTACCCCTTTGCTTCTTATCTACAGAGATCAATCATTGTGAAACAATTTAATAACACAAATGACATGGAACATAGTTCATACCCAGATTTAACATGACCACTGAGCACAAGGTAGGGAGTCTTCGACTGAGCTTGAGCTTCCCGCATCCTTTCCACAGACAGTGATGGTGTATCTGAGTTTTTCATTTGTTTCAACTTCAGTTCCTCTAGGTACTGTTTCATGCGCTTTTCTTGTTTCATTTTGCCAGGTCCTTTGCCATGGAACTTGTGAGAGATCATTCGAAAGGCTTCCTTGGGAGTCATCTAGTGTGTAAACAGAACAAATAAAATTAAATAATGAATGAGTTTATTAACATCACTTGAATGTAAAACTTCCAAGCTGCAAACACAACAGCAAAATGAATCATACATGGAAACAAGAACATAATGGAGATAATGCACAGAAGCTTTACGAAACTTGCATTTAAAGCAATTGCAGTCTCAACCAAATAATGTTTATTGCTAATTTAAGAAATAAATAATAATCTAATTTTCTTCTTCTCTTAGATAAATAACAAGTAATCAACTCTCATATCCTAGCATATGTAAGAACCAACGTTTACAATAGTGAAACCTTGTGAGAAATAATTCATGAAGAATGCAAGTTTGCAACATTCTAAGCTCAAAATGAAGAGCTGAAAATCATTATTCAACACCACAGAATTTTGGCCACATAGAAAACAGAATTTTAAATCTCATACAATGGAGACAATTCAACAAAATGTGATCTCAATTTCAAAATTATAATGATGCCGATAATTATAATGTAAAAAAACGAATGTTCAAGCACTTACGATTCGTCCATATTCGTCTAGCCTTTCAATACGAATGTCCTTGAATCTATCGTTATTATCAGCTTCGTTGTCTACCACTCCAATAAGTTTGCTCTTTTTCTTGTCCATGTTCCTGCCTCCCCATTCAACACTTTCTTTAAGTGTTCCTCGCTCTTTAAGTAGCTTCAATGCACCTGATAATCCTTTCCCAACAGCAAATTCATGAATAATTTCATCTGGAACTACCTCATCCTTATGATCCTTAGTTGCAGCGATTTCATCTTCACTATGGTCAACTTCTGTCCATCCACCAGGTACATCTGTTTCTTCTTGATCAGAAGCTCCTTGTGTTTCATCTTCCTCATTGAAAACATCTTCACGTTCAGGCTTATAAGTTTCTGTAACAATGAAAGCAGCATGTTACTTTTAGAAGTTCCACAAATAATCATTTTAGATTGGACTGTAAGAAACAATGAAATTGACCCAGATATCACATACCAAAAGAAAATGAAATAACTGCAAACATTATTCTTGTGATGGAAAAAGTAGTACCTTGATCAAGTTGTAGGCCCCAGACCAACTCTTCCATTTCTGTGAAAACAATCTTATTCTCTTGTGGCTCTTCTGTTTCTGGGTTTTGATCTTCAGTAGGTTGACTGTTTGCAGGGGGTAGCGAGGCGAGCAATATTCTCAATGCCAGATGCTTCTGGCTCTTGCTTTTTAAGGGCTAATTTTCTTGCTCTCTCCAAGGATTTATAGAGATCCTCATCATCATCTGCAAATACTGGATTTTCATCTTCTTCTGTTTTAACTGGCAAAGTTTGTTCTAATCTCAGTGATTTAGATGCCTCATCTGCTTTAGCATATGCTGATTCATATGCACTTTTTCTCATCTCTGCCTCAGATCTCTCTTGTTCCTGTCTAATGGCGTGCCTTCTACCATCATTTCGAGAACCGAGATCTACAACACCCAAACCTGCAGAAACAGCTTCTGCTTCAAGGGCATTTAAATCTAGCTTCTCTTACTTTCGCAGAGCTTTCTTTTTCTTGGGCTTCTTGAATTGAAGCATTTCTTCACTAGTATAGTAATCTGACATCATCTTTGCAGATGAAGTTAGATCCTCGAAGTGATTGTTGGAAGAAGTACTTTGAAGCCTTTTACAGAGCTGAAAATCAGAGAAAAGGGTAATACGTTGAGTAAACTGTGGATAAACTGTGGATACCAACAAAATATTATTCTTATTGCATTCCTAGTTTTCATATCTATAATACTATGAAAAAAATGAAAAATAACCCACCTCCTCCAGTTTCTTCTCTGCTTCTCCGGTGAAGCGTCCCCTTTCATCAATAATTACCCCCTGAAATAATTGCCAAGCATTATGATCACTACATATTAGCATATACAATTGCAAATGGAAATTCACATAAAATAAATGGAAAGTGGGAAAAAAAATTGAACCTCATCTACAGTTGAATTAAACCTGCAAATTAGGCGTCAAATAGAATCCTGATAGAAGAAAAGGGAAAAACTAGTAATGCCATGAAATACAGTGATGCTTCACTTACTTGTCATCGTAAATCCCTGTTTTTTCCTTTGCAGCTTTATATGCCTCATTTCAGCATTTCTGCTCTCCAATTTCAATGTTTTCAAGCATATCAATCTGTCATATCAGACAAAAAGCATCTATTATACAAGAATGATAGTCATTCTATAACCTGGATGTAAAATATCATGAGCCCATTTGGCACTGTTATTCAGCAGCAGAAAAGAAAGATTCTGCCAAAGGGCTGGCACTATGGAGAATGTTCAATTAAATAAAGTTTGAACCATTCAAACCTAGGCTCATCAATTAATTATTTTTTAAAACCAACTTCTAAGAATAGCAAAGCAGATTTCTAGATTTTTAATGTACCAAACTGCGTTATTTATAAAACTCAATCACATTCATGCACAAAATGAATGAAATCCTAACTATTAAACTTCAATTATTAATTTTTTTTTGGCTCAATTCTTCCACTTATTTTATTATATCTTGTTAAAAGGGGTAAGTTACATATCTTATCTGTATTATTTAATTTTTTATTTTTTATTATCAAAAATTATAATTTATCATTAGATTAAAAATTATCTAAAAATTCCACAATCTATATTAGTCCCTAATTATATTTGATTCATGAACAACAACAATAATAAAACTTTTATAATTACTCCATGTCCTTAGTTGTTTTGATCAAAATAATAAGTTCTTTTTTTGTTGGAAGGTGAAACAAAAATTTCAGTAGCAGTATTAATCAAACAATACATCATACTTTCTAAAATAACAGCATTTCTATTCTATTTAGGAAACAATACATCATACTTATTTACCTTCATTAATATCACCATCAGCAACTAAGTTCTGATCTTTGAGAGTCAATACGACAGCTCCACCTTCCATTACCTTGTCAAGGCCATTAAGAACCTTAACTCCAGCCAGGTCATCTGTTAAGAGTAATTCATCATCAAGAGATATAAATGTGACAGAATGAACCAGATTCTTTGCTACAAAGAGTAGAATAGATTGCAAAACTGAATAGAACAAATCTTAACAATTCAGAATCAAAACCCAAACTGTATTAAGAACTCAACAAAAATGAAAAGAAAAGAAAATGATATCCCACATATTATAAGCTCATACTTAATGATCACACTCTTAGGAAACTACATTTGGTGAACCATCAAACAGGCAAACATGAACAGATTCTGTGCCAGTTAAAAAGGGGAAAATAAACAAATGGCTTCCTGCATCATGCTTGGGTAATTGGAAAAAGTAATCTCAGGGACATTGTTGCTTGATTAAGCATGAAAAAAAAAATTAAAGCAGAAATAAATCCAAGAAGCATTGCAACACTTTCTTACACCTATATTATAAATGGAAAAACAAAAGAGAGAAAATCGAACATACGGGTATTATGCCGGCTGGCATCCTCATCCTCACTTTCTCCTTGAACGATATTTGTCCTGATAAAGTTATTGTTCATAAATATCATAAAGATAAATCAAAACAAAAATATTAATACAAAAAATGACTTCGAAAAAATAAAATAACCTGCTCCTCAAAAATCTTAGAGAGCTGCTTGGCTCTCTCCTTCTCAGCATTCCTTTTCTCCTGAAGCTTGCGACTCTTATTAACCCATGATAAAACCTCAGAATCAGCTTCTGACTTTTTCTTTGGCCTTCCTTCTTTCATCCTAAGAAAAACAAACGTATTGCAGAGAGATAAATCTCACTTGCCCAAGCATAACCATGAATAAGTAATTAGATTCTTCATAAACTATTGAATTGAACTGAAAAGGACAATTTAGTTTGTTAAATAACCTAATTCAGAAACAATAGTTTAACAGTTAATCAGTTACTACTCATCCCTTGATACTTTAAGAATCTGATTCTGTTTACCTACCAGTACTCGATTTAAGTTAAAAACTTTAACTAATAACCAAAATGTCCATGCATTAGCATACTTGTCAGGTTTTTGCATTAGTAATACAGTTATATTTTAGTGCCTACAAAATTTTACTGATTCAATTTTCCTACTAAAGCATGCCACCTAATCAATGTCATTCAATCGATTAAGGATAATTCAAAGATTAGGACAAGCTGCAAGTACATCTGGGGAAGTACTGCCAAAATTTATAATCTCATGTAGTTTAAGCAGTAAGTAAGACTAGTGTTATAATCCAAAAAAAGAAAAAGGCTAGAGGAACAGACTTTCAATGAGATTCACTTACTTCAGAATTTGGTCCTCAATTACTGATGAAAATATTTCTGATCTTCCAGTTTTGCCCTTCGCATCTTGTTTTCCTTCACCATGAACACTATTTTTCCCTTGCTTTTTGGCAACCTCATCCCAATCATCTTCATCCATCAGAACCACATCATCTTTACTAACATCATGATCATCCCCATGGTGTATCTTGCTCACCTTGTCCCACTCTCTAGTTCTCTCTTTGTCTTTATCGGCATCCCTCTCCCTCTCCTTAGTCTTCTCTCTTCCTTTTTCTCTGTCCCGTTCCTTCTCTTTCTCTCAATCCTTATGCTTCTCTCTGTCCTTCTCCCTCTCCTTTTCTTTCACCCTCTCCCGCTCCTTTTCTCTCTCTCTACTTTTTTCCTTTGTCTTCTCACTCTCCCTCTCCCTATCTGATCCTTTTCTTTTGATCGATCTTTCCTATCCTTGTCCCTCTCACGCTCATTTTCTCTCAACTTCTCCCGATCATGCTCCTTATCCTTTACTTTACTATCTTTACTTCTATCTTTGCTACGCTCTCTATCGCCTTCCCTCTCCAAATCTTTCAAAGCATCATCACCAGATTTCTTAGAACGCTCCCTGTCTTTACTTCTATGTTCCCTATCCCTCTCATCCCCTCTACTAGTTCGCTTCTTATCTCTATCTCTGCTAGAATGTTTACTTTTCTCAACCCCAATATCCTCCTCATATACTCCTCCATCCCAATGTTGTCTTCTTGGAGAGTCATCCATGTCATCTCTATCATTGTGCTGCTCATGCCTCGACTCATGTCGGTCCTTCTCCATTGAAATCCAGACCTTACTCAACCCTTCCCCTACTTCTAGAGATATTCCTATCTTAACATATAAACAAAAAAAAAATCAGAAAAAGATAAGAAATAAAATCATGCAGCGTCAATGACTCTGTTTGCACACATGAATGTAGAATTTCTGGAGGAGCCCAAAAGGCAAGCATTATGGGTCTGAAACACCATCAACCAAATTTTGGGAGGTCCAAAGCATTCAAGAAAAAGTAGAAAACCAAATAAATAATATTTCGAACTTAAAAAATTGATGATGATAATAGTTTCATGCACACAGAGATTTGAAAAGAATGGGCTTACTGTAAATCAAGTATCAAACAATTTATATCCTCTCTTAATTTTCAAAAATGACAGTATCTCAATAACAAATATAGCCATCTTCCTAAACAAAGCATGTTAATTTGTATCATAGGCAATCCAGAGCAACAGACTATTTATTTTACATCATCATGATGTACTAATGGCATACCTGAGAAGAATCAACCCAACCTGAAACCACCTACAAGTCCAAAAATTCGACCCAATAAACAAACTCCAGTTCTCATTAAACTCGAGGGTGAAATCCAATTCAAAGGAAAGGAAAATAAAAAGACAGACCAACAAAATTTAACTTGGATCAATTAAAAATTATTCAGATAAACTAAAAATTAAAAACCTCCAAACGATCAATTGTTTAAAACCAAGACACAAGAACAGTGGCAGAGCTAGAATTTTCTAATAGCAGGGGCGGAGTTTAATTAATGTACTCCAGTGAAAACAAGCAACAAGCAGTGAGAGTGTGACAAGTGGAATGTGGGAGATAAAAAATAAACCACCACTAATCCAACTTAACCCAAAACTCAGAGTAATATGTGTAGAAATTAATTTAAGTCAACTAATTAACTTGAGAAAGAAAAATAGGACTAACGAGACTACCAATCAACTAATAAAATAAATAATTAACAAAAATATGATTTTACAAATCTCAAATCTCAATGAAACTCCCATAATAGTAGAACAAAATTAAGTAATATAACTGATAAAAATATGTTGAAGGAGTCAAATTCTTTTGATTTCTTCCTGTAATAATAAACTAAACAAGGCAAGCTTTAATTATAGACACTTATAAATACAAAAACGGAATGAATTAACAGAGCGAGTGTATATGTACTTGAGAATGCTTCTTTAGAACTGTCAAAACTATACATTAAATATTTGCAGCAATTTCCAGTAGCTTTATACGAAATTTTTTCGTTGGCAATTTATCAGACGATTTGAAGGCATAAACTGCCACTATATTCTTAAGTTCAATATTTGACAACTCCATCAAACAATAAGTCACCATGGGAGTTTCATCGAACATGTGGCATGCACAACGACAAATAGAAAACAATAATAATTTTATTTTTCTAAACCAGCCCATAAAACAACAATGTCACCACTCCATCTACTGAACTCACTCTCTCCACTCCCACAAAAGCATTCAAAAATGAAGAAAAAGAACATAAACATGCATATATTCGCAATCGGTAATTAAGTCACAATTAACTTTTTTTTTTAAACTTTCCTGTGGTTTCACTTACAAAAAAGAACTGGATAGGAGCGGAGCCACTGCCAGAGAGGTGCTCTACAGGGTCTCTCTGGCAGCTAGCAGGGGCTGGTCCTCATGTGGCTCCGCCACTGACAAGAACCAAAGTTAAAACCCTAGATTAAAAATTAAAAGAGCAAAAGAGAATAGGAGGCTGATGAGATTAAAAAAAAACCCTAATAATGACAATTGGAGAAGATAGAATCGAGTGCGAATGCGAGAAGAAGAAGAAGAAGAAGAAGAGAGAATGATACCTTTCTCAATGGATGGATTGGCGAAGCAGCGTACTGAGAGTAAGCGTCGATGAGTTTATATATGTTTGTCGAGGAAGATGGCAATGCTATGGGGAAAGCAGGGAGGGTGAGCAAATGTATTATAGGTCGGTTCGTTCGGATTATAAAACCAAAACCGAACCGATTTAACCGAATAAATGAAAAATTGCAACCGAACAATATATCTTTTTTTTGGCCAGAAAAAGTGGAGGTGGTAACGACTGGTAGGTAGCGTACCACTGCTGCGCGTTACCATATAAACTTAAATTGGAAGGTACCCTCTCTCGCTATGGAATGTTGCTGTGAGTCATAGCTGACACCCAGTAATGGACTTGGGCTTGTACACTAGTGTAGTCACCGTAACACCTCACTGAGGACAAGCGAATCGGATCTGAACAATCCAACTCTATGCAAACAGAGGCCCGAGGGACAACCGGGGCTACCCGGATTTACGCTCTCCCAAGTCTCGAACCCGCGCCTGCGAACTGAAGTCAGCGTACCCCGTTCCGCTCGGCCACCCCTCAAGGGGTCAACCGAACAATATATCTATTCTATGGTTTTAAGGGTTTTATAAAATTTGGAGACCTCTGATCCTTGTTTGGGGAAAAAATTTTAATGATCAAACCTTAAAATTTTATTGGTGGATGAAGGAGGTTTCTTCTATTTTTTTTTTTCATTAAAATGACTACTAAACATTGCTTTACTCTATACTCCACTTCTCTCCCAAACAAGAAAACCTTACTCTATTCTACTCGAAAAAATGTTATTTACTTTACTTTCATTTTCCCAAACAAGATGACGGAGAGAGTTTATTCAAGAAAGTAGAAGTGGAGCCTTGTGATTGTTTGTTATGGAGAGTGATTTTATATTTTGAAAGACTGAACGAATATGTAAGACTAAAACCATCATATTTGTAGCAAACTATCAGTAGTTTGAAGTTCAAGACCAATGTCAGGTTGCTAGGATTAGAGTCACAATTAAAACGCACCTTCGTCATAAATTATAGGATTGACTAATGTGATTAAAGAAAAATAATCGATGATAAGAATAATAGTCCCTACAGCTTAAAACATAGCAGAAATGGTCCTTTTGTCCTCTTTACTCATAAAAGATGTAACAAATCCAAAGAAGCGGTAATTTTTTGATAGTTGCCTATAAATCATTGTTTATTTACCGGCATGAGGTAAAGAAATGGTAATTTAAAATCAAAGAATTAGTTTGTTATGTGACCAAAAAGATTAATTTCAAGAATGGTAGACTTGGATCTTCAAGTACAATGGTTTGTTATCATTCAACCCTTAGATATGATTTTGGTGGTACTATTTGCTATGTTATCATGCTAAACTTTGTCCTACACCTTATAATACTATGCCATACTTTAATAAATGATCATAAACCTAATCCAAACATAGTGTTAAGGTTCAAAATGTGTTCCAAATTTACAATTGTTGACAGAGATTGGACAATAAACCCTAACAAACTATTCCTATCGAAACCTGCCATAATTTGATAACCCAAATGCACAACATTATACAGTTTCAAACTATGTTAGTGGATACATTGCAAGCCTGAGAAACCCGCTGATACAACAATACAATTGTACAAGGATCTACCGATGTCGATTCAGAGTTTATCCTTCCCACTTGTCAGAACGGAAAGCTGTAACGTTAATGGCAGGAGGAAAGTAAAATAGATTATCTAACTTTAGCAAAATAGATTTTAAAAACAACTGCCAAATTTGTAACAACCTACCATTAGGTTGAAGTTCAAGACTAACAGCCGGTCGTTAGGATTGGTATTACAATTAAATAAGATTGCACCATTTATATGGAATTATTAGACTGACCAATGCGGTTAAAAATAATGGTCAAATAAGAGCAATAATCTCTATAGTACAAGACACTAGCCCAATATTTGTGCTACGCACGGTAAATTACAATATCTTTATTTAAATTAATAAATAATATAGTCTTTTTATAAAAAATATTTTTAAAATTAGTACTTCAATCAAAATATTAACAAACCAAGAGAGAAATTATACCTATTAAATATTTAAATTATGAAATTTTATAATTTTATTCATAATTCTTTTATAAATTAAATATATTATTTCTACTTCCTGGAGAAATATCATTAAAATAAAAGATTTTAATTGATATATTATAATATTAATCAAACGAATGCATACACATGCATTGAATTAAGCTAATAAAACTAATATCATCATAATTTGATTGAAAGTGTCAAATCACCATTAATTTTTATATCTAATTCTCTATTTTCAAAAAGTCTAATGCGTTGACATTTTGCTAGTTTATTCTAAATCACATGCTAACTACGAATTTATAAATTAAACCTACGGACCAAATTTTTCCTCATAGCATTATATTTATATAACTATATTTATACGTGAAATAAAATATATTGATTAAATGTATACATTGATAAATATACTAATTTGTTTTTGTTATGTAATTATTGATTTTAAAATTTTTTTATATTATATTACAAAAAAGAAAAAAGAGAAAATATTTAGAAAGAGTCGAAATATATCAATTTGTTAAAATGTTACACGTCAAAACCTTCGGAAAATTTGCAAACTTTAAATATATATATTGATATTGATGTAGTCATTTTCTTTAAAGACACTAAAAATAACACATCTTGTCAATTAACTAGAGAACCATTTGTTACAAATTTGAGAAAATCTCCTAACTATTATATATATATATTGATTGTGGAAATACTTTTCTAGTTCGTTTAGCACAACATTTATTGTATTTGGTATATAGTATTTAGTAGGTTTTATAGTTTGAATAGTAAAACTTAAAGTGATGTAAACATTTTTGTTTTATATGTATTTGATTGAAATTTCAATTTTAATCCTTAAAGTTTAAAAGTGATTTTAGTTAGAGAGAATTACTATTTTATTCTTGAGTTATACTATAATCTCATATTCAGTCTATCAGTTTTAAAAAATCTCATATTAGGTGTTTGTTTGTACACAACGTTTGCTCTGAACAAATATTTAATACTTAATTCTGATATCTATTTTTTCAAGTTTGCATATAAATGTTCTGTGCAGAACCTGTGATACCAAGATTAGGTGTTAAACATCAATTCTGGACCGATGTATACAAACAGAGATTTAATAAAAGACTTTTTAAAACCGAGTAACTGAATAAGAAATTACAATATAACTCAAGAACACAATAATAATTTTCCATTTTAGTTATTAATAATATAAAGGCAAAAATATAATTGGACAATATTAAATAATAGTAAATGGTGTAGTTTAACACATACACTACTCCAGCATCCTATTTATTGCCAAACACGAATCTTTTGTCATCAGATACTAAATGTTATGAAATACTAAATATTATGAACATGCTAAATACAAGTGTTACCGAACAAACTCTTTATCTTTACTCCTAAAACAAAAATATAACAAATCCATAATAGTCCTTTTTTCAACCAGCCCAAGGTTCTTCAATGTATTCTAAATTTGCGTTTGTTGACAGAGATCAACAAACCAAGACAATAATTTATGCTTAAACCTGCCATTATTTCTAAGTTAAACATGCCCTAAGGAATTTCAATGTATTCTGACGTTAGGAAAGATAAAGAGAAAGTCTTCAGAAACGAAATTTCTCATTCATGATAACATTAATATAACCCTTATACACTACATTATTCAGTTTCAAAGGTGTAATATGAATTTATGGAAGTACAGTGCAAGTCTGAGAAACCAGCTACTAAAGTACAATTGTACAAAGGATCTACCGATGCACATTTGGAGTTTATCTTCCCACTCGCTGCAACGGGAAGCTGCAAAGTTGGAAGGTTAAATAGATTTTGTGAGTTGACCAAAATAGATTTAAGGAAAAAAAAAGGCCTTGAGACACGAGCCATTTCTATTTTACCAGAAAGAAATTAAAACGTCTCGTCATTTTAGTGCATATAGCAGCTGCAACTTAAGTACCCTCAAGACTTAACTCGAACTGAGTTGTAAACTTCAATGTATTTCCCAGCAGTGTTATTCCAGCTATTGTCAATTTCCATAACCTTCCTAACTGTGCCATTCCACTCTGCTGGTTCTGCATTGCAAATGAACATTTCAAGAGATTAAAGTTAAAAAGAAAATGAAGATCAAGAAAATTAGATTCACGTGAAACCTAAGGTATCTTTATACAAAATATCTTTCAAATCATAGTAGAAGCATTATCTAAACATTGAGTAATGTTTTGTAAGTATCAACCCGGAATGACAATAATCGATGTTGTCAACTTACTGTCTTTATAATAACCAAACGCACGGTCTAGAGCCCAATTCAAGGATCCTTCATCAATTCCCTCAAATGCAAACCTAATAAATAAAGACATAAAGATACCGATTCATACCAAAGCCTTAAAATAAGTTCTTCTGGATGTTTCAGAAGATGCTTCAAATATCATCTATTAACAGAAGGTTATCTACAATCATTTTAATTCAAAATGTGCACATATAATGCATCCACATTTTATTATTGCATCCGCCGTGCGGCCTCAAATAATAATATGGGCATTGGAACAACATCAAGACAAATTTGCAATGTGAAAATTGATTAAAATGAGATGCATAGACCAATTTGAAGGAAAAAGCCATAGAATGCGAAATAACAAATTAAAGTTGTCAAAAACAGCAATTAAGGCTAGTAATTCATGGCTAAATATATTCAGGCCTTTTTTTCTGATTAGTAACTAAATTTATGCCTTGTCGCTTACAGGAAAACTAATTTACTACAATTTGTGCATCATACAAGAGGAAAAGTTGGCAGAAATACTACAAATTCATAGAGAATGCTATGCAACTTTTGTGATGAACTCGAGATGATTTTAACTCCTAATTCCCTGCTAGATTCTAACTAGAGTTGTTCAACAGTACAATAAATATTAGCCGTTATCAGAACATGCTTTTTTTCTAAACATTTCTTACCAATTTTTCATTCTTCCCTTCTCAACAACTGGAAAAATCTTATCCCTAATATGTATTCACTTGCTCATGTTTTATGAAATTTGGAAAAGACATTCACTACTTATTTAGTTGTTAACATAATTAAAGAAAACATTTATACAAAAAGGACAAAAATAAACAAGACCCATACTTTCTAGAATAGACAATGGGAAAACATATGAAATAAACTTTTGTGATAAATCAACATCTTGGTACACTCCTAGAGTTTCTTCCTCAGAACAAAGCTCCAAAAAGAATATTTTAAGCTACCATTTTTATCCAGGGGGCCAACAAGCCACAAAATCTCAGACATGACAGTCCATTAGCCCCAAACTTAAAAATTTTAAACCCTGTGCTTAGCAACTTGTGTGTTCTTATAACATTCAACTTCCCACTAAACATGAGTACTTACATCTCATCCATTACATGCATGAATTCGTGGTTGCATTACTACTTCTGCCAAGATCTTAATTTTGTGCTTGAATATAACTCTGCTCTTCTATAGTGTACCAGCTAAAACAATCTTAATGCCTAAGCAGCTAACTAGCAAAAGGAACTCATGTAGCTCAAACTTCTAGTTAGCTTAATGATGTATGGCCACTTTAGTGTCATTCTATCACCGTCCTTGGATTTTTTGCCTTAGCTGGAGTGAGTGCTGCAATGTCATAGTTAAACGGATAATAGATTTACATAATCCTTGAAATGTAGGACTTGGTATGATAGCACCATGAAAGCTAAAACCGTTTTCCTTTTTTATCAAACAGTGACCAACGGAGCACAGATACTAGAACAGATAAAATTAACTTGTACCTAACAAGGAACTATTTTTTAATCTCCTAACACAGCAATTATGTAAAACCGGAACCATGAAAAGATTGTGCTTTGTCATCCACGTACTATTCAAACAACTCTAGTTTCATACATAAGGTCACAAGATATTTGTCTTCTCTATCAATATCACTATTTATCATACGAGAAAACCAAATTCTAGACCCAATATTTTAACATGATCACAAATTTCTATTCTGGTCTTGTAAGGATATGACTGAGATTCATAGGATTGTGTCAAGCAAAATAAAAATAAATTATAGCTTCTTTTTCATTATTGTTGATCATGACGGTTCATCATGTTGTATGGGGTAAGGAATAATGTATCACCAAACATGCAAGTAAGAAATTCCAGCAAAAGAATAAAAATTAGCAAACTATAAATGAAATACCCATTAGCCATCTCATGATTAGAAACATCATCTATGCCAAAAACTGTGTCAGCAAGGCCACCGGTCTTTCTTACAATAGGAACCTGAAATAATCATTACGTTGCCATGAGACATCTGATTCTTCTCATTGTTAAATTTGAAATTTGTAGAATTTTCTCTTACATATTTTAACTAAAAATATAGAAGGAATGAGCAAATAGATAGCATGTTCCAGCTTGCACATGGTCTACAGAGTTCGACATTAAATAACGATATAATCAATTATGAAAGTCTCAGGTTGTTAAATGTTGTACAGTAAAAGATTTCAAGAAAATGCGACATTGGAAATATAGAAAAAATGAGTTTGACAATACGGACTAATCTTAATTCGGCGGCAAAAGTAATAATGCAAAAACAGTACATGCTGCACCATAACGCATTCCAAGCATTTGAGAAAGTCCGCAAGGCTCATAAATGGAAGGAACTAATAACATGTCAGCTGCAGCATAAAGCATGTGAGACAGCTCCTCACTGTGGAAAAAAGAAACCACAAATAATACAACAGTTAAAGCGCAGCAAAAACCCAATTCAGGCTACAGATTGTAGCCATGCTTATTCATAAGTAAAATCTCCAGATGGACTTTTTGAGCTATTGCAAGAAAAAAGTACATTCTGTCTACAATAGAGAAGATATCATTACTAAGGTAACATAACAACAAAAGGAGTTTTATGGATTGCGAAATAATTACCTATGAATCAAGAGGATACGGATGTTGGAACCTTGATTATGCTACAAAACAATAAGAGAAATTAATTTTTGTTGACCAGTAACACATATCTGGTAAGCAAGAAATGATAGATTAAGATTAATATCTCAGAAGATTTCACTCTAACATTCACCACAATAAAATCTTTCCCTTTATGGCTTCAGATCAACTTCCCGATAAAACATAAAAGTTGCAATTTTCTACAAAAATAACAAAAGCTTGGGCTTGAACCTTGCATGAACAGGACTAAAAGCTTAAGCTCTTTAGGCGAGGGCTTGTGATTTACTATTATGTATACCTTAACAAAGGAAAATAAAAAGAGGGAGTATGTAGAGACATTCTTAAACATGACCATTAAATGGATTGTGTAAAAATCATCACAACAGAAATAATGAGAGAAGTAAAGAAACAAGAAGCATAGATTCTTTTAGTGAGAATTGCCAAAGCAGACAAGACTATTGTGAAAAGACAAATACCAACAGTTTGTAAAAAGACACAATAAGTTTGACATGCAACAAATGAAACAGAAATGCTTGATTAATTTGGAAATTCCAGATCCTTAGAGAAAATGGACAGAAAAGTCTATTCATTAATGTAAGTACAACAGAGAAAGCAACATAACAAATATAAATAGTAAAACTGATAATTAGAACAAAAAGTGTGAAAACTGGTTACTATGAGAGAAGGGAATGTTGCAAACAATGTTTTGTGCATGGAGTCATGGCTCGTAGGATAAATTAGTAAAACCCAACTTAAAATGATTTAAAAAATAATGTCGTTTGAACACAAGATGTATCCATGAAAGTCATCTGAACAACAATGAATCTTAAACCCCAATTAACCTGGATAGCATAACAGTATATTTATTGGACGTCATCATGAGGATGGCCTACTTGGACTAAAATAATGAGTTGGACCTAGCAAGTAATACATGAAAGCCATTCCTGCATATTCCTTGACCGTAAAACCAAGAGATAAACATGTCAACATTCATGCACATATGCAACTATGGAGAGCATTAAGGCCAGTGACAGAATTAAGAAAACAAAACAAGTGATTAAACGCACATCAAGCTTATGTGCAATTAGCTATTAGCCCTCTTCATACATGTCATATGAGATGAAATAATATTTCTACAAATTCAATATATGCATACAATCGTGACTGTTACACTCGACTATTTCAACTGTCTTAAACAATATATTAATTGCAACAAACATATAAGACAATGGTTTTAAATTGATTACCAATTCTGCGAGATGTTTGAATTCACCTTCAACACGACCATCTGAAGCCTTTCCAAGGATAACCATCTGTCCACCCTAAATTGATTGCATATTGAGGAAAAGAAATATCATCAAAAGGACAGAATTAAATTAATAAATTCTATTTATGGACTTCAATTAAACTACAGGTCAGCAAAGAACAACATCAAACATGCCAGATTTTCAGAAGAACAACTAGTGCTGGAGTAGTACTATATTTTTGTAAAAACAAATTTGATTTAGTCGACAAATTATGCCAATGTTGAGATTCATGTTTTCATGAACTGATCCACATATCATGCATGCAAAACATACTGAAGTACAATTCTGAGTACCAAAATAGATGTGAGTGTGTGCATGTGTGTGTTTACACTAGCTGATTCTTGCAATAAAAGTTCTTCAAATATGTGTGTGCATGTGTGTATTTTTGCCGCTTTAAATTGGACATGAAATATGCATGGTTGATGGTTCAAATCAGATAGAGTTACTTTATGTGTTTGAACCCAAAAAAAAAATGGAGCTTTAATATAAATTTAATAAAACGTCACCAAGCTCAGTGAATTTTTGCAAATACCAAGCATTTAAAAAGGAGGCATCTCTTATTTCATACTATATCTCCAACAAGAATAAAGGCTGATACAATGAAGAGGCAAAGAGAATGAGAGAGCTGGAAAGTAGAAGGAAAGAAGAGGAGTGGGAGAGAGGAGATAGAGAGGACTAGTTAATTGAGAGTGTTTTGTCTTTTTACAATAGTCATATATTTTTATGTATCTTTGGCCAAAGGAGGCTTGGCTTAAGAATCCAATCAGTAAGTTTCAAAGTCACGAGGACACAGAGTTTTAAGGTTATAACTCAAGGGCTTCAGAGCATTTGAGATTAAGAAACCTGCTGAGTCTAGCTTGTCAAATAAGATTTTGTGATTTGAAGGATTATGCCACATTCTCTACAAAATAGCTTGAAGAATGAAGAAGACTCGAGAATTAAACAAGGATTTTCAATTTCAGGTGTAAAATTCCCAAAGTAGCACAAACAAGCCACCATCACACTTAAAGCAGAATTTTGAAAGTCATAAGTCACATTTGCCATTTACTAGATAAAGAAATCCTCTATATACATTTTTTCACCTTTCTAGGAGGGGGAGAAAGGTGAGAGAGCACTACAAAGGGGAAGGGGATGAGGCAAAAGACATCAAATTATGTGACTGATACAAAAGCTAATGCTGATCAACAAATGCCCAATAAATAAAAACAGACTTACAATGGACAGTAAATTTCATAAGCACCCATCATTATTTCCATAATGTTTAATTCACTAAGACAAGATAACTTACAAGACATAATGGTTATCATTATGTCATGCGATATTTATGTTTGAAATACGATAATGATGAACTTACAAGTTCTCCAACACGGTTAATTGCATGAGTAATCAAATGAAGGCCTTTTTGATGAACTAGTCTAGTAATACAGATAACCAGAGGGGCCTTAAGTGCTGCACTTAGAACATGATTATCAGCAAAATCTTGTTCAGAAGCCAAACCAAGGCCCCGCTGTACATAGTATTTGCATAACTTCTTGCCTTGGATGTTTTGGGCTGCAAGAGATCACAAAATGTTGCAAATCATTTAATAGGATGGTTCATTAAAACATAAGCATTGGTTGAGAAATTGTAAAAATTAACATGCCATTGATGCCAATAACTAGTAAATCGTTACCATGAAACTTGAAAGGCAAAAATACATCAGTGGCAGGATTCCAAATTGTTGTGTCAATCCCATTTAAAATGCCAAAGTACCTGTAGAGTGCCATCGAACATAATTAAAGATAAGGAATAAAAGGAAAAACCTAATCCCAAAAACAAGAAAAAAAAAAAGGGGAAAAAAAGATTAACATAGAAACCTATATCATAAACGTAAATAATGGACTTTAATCATTCATATATATTCCTATTTTCTGCAAAAGGTAGTTTCATGTCTATTCACTTGTTCGTAATCCTTTTTTGTGCAAAATTTCCATTATAAAAACCATTGTTTGCATCAGTTTCCATTTGAGAAAAATATTAATCAAGATTTCTCTCTCCATATTGTGTGTATCAACAGCAGGTCAATTATTGTTTTTCAATTCAGAAGTTTAATTCCATGATGGCATTATGGGGGTGTTCCTTCAGAGGATTGTGTATACTGAGGATATCTTTCTGCTTCATCAAAGCATAAATGGTCTAGTCTCCCATTTTCCCATACTTTTCAAGGCTCTTGTATTCCTCATCATTATGCTGGTAAAAAAGAATATACAACATGTCACATCAGTTTGGTGCCTACTGAAAATTACTTAAATTGTTTTAGAAAGGCTTTTCCTGCTAAGAGTTGAAACATATAAGATTTTTATACCCAAGTTGCACTCATGCTGCTATTTTTGGGGGATGGATAGGGGCAACTATTAGGCCTTAACCTATCAAAAAAACAAAAAACTATCAGGCCATAACATAAGAATTGTTTATGCAACTAGAGGCCCCGTAGCAAAAACAGAAAATCTGGAGCTTGTTGATTTGACTACAGCAGAGGTATATAAACCATTAACAGATAAAATGACTATTGATATAAATCTAATAAATTCGTAAATAAGAACTTACTTATCGCGATGTGCTATCAAGGTGCTCGCCAACCATCCAGAGCAGAGTGTTTCTTTGAGATAAGTCGGAGAGACTGTACTGAGAAATGAAAGTTCATCAGTTGTTTGATGACAGATAACATTTTACATGAGCAGAAACAATATACATGTATTTATATACACATCAACCAACAAAAAAATTTAGCTATGATTATAACAAAAAGAAAAGGCCCATATCTATAACGTTTACCTTCTTTGTTACACAACACGTTATATTTAGTCATAAAACGAAATTGATGTCATCAAAATAAGTGGTATCCCAAATATCAAAATTTATCCTTATGTTCCACGACATAAAGTAAAAGAAAGCACAATGAATCATGGAAACATATAATTTGAGTGAAAATTATTTCTTTCTTGCCAGGCTCAGAAACTTGTTTTGGAAAGAATATTTGTCCATCTGTAATGGAAATTACATTAGTAGGAATAAGCCGAAACCTCTCCCGATTGGGTCTCGACTATTGGTAAAGTGGTCACACTTCCTTCACCTAAATGAGAACTTAATCTAGTGGCTCTTTCCAAAAGGCACAAATGCAAATAAAAAACATCTCTTGGATAAGCATCATGACCCGATGGTCTTCGTAATAAAAGAAGAGAGAGAGAGAGAGAGCTTCAGATTTCATTTTTGGTACTACATTCTTAGGGAGATTCAAAATTCATTTAAATCCTATAGGAGGATCTTGCAAAATACATTAGATTAGTCAAACTATTAAAGCATCCTCTTTGTGAAATCCGCCGCTTGTGCAAAACATGAAGATTCATTCAACAAACAACTATTAATTATGAGCTCTCCCACTTAACACTGAGTGTTTCAGCAACATTCAGATGGATGTCGCATTTCCAAATTGAGGTTTTTTTCACAATAGCAACTGGAGTAACAAAACTGCTCTAACCCAACAACAACACAAGTGAAGGGTTTTTTTTTTCTTGGAATTTTAAATCCCTCTTGTAAAAATAAAGTGCCTAATATTCCAATCTAAGGAATCAAAATTAAGAGGGAATATGAATTAAAGGCGGTACATGCACAAAAAAAATAGATTGAAGGGCATCATATAATTCATCAACCTGTAAACCAGCAAGGCTACTTACACTACTGCATTGCTGTATACTATTCCACCTTTCAATAAGCTTAGCCTTTCTGGATTATGACCTATAGTTCGATCATCAACTGCCTGCCACATAGAGAAACATTAAGTAACATCATTTTATAAATATATTTCGATCATAAACTGCCTGCCACAACCCCGTGACAGATTAAACACTAAAACAGCATTATAAATATATTTCATAGAACACTCACCTTGTCTGCAGTTGCATATGTGTAGCCATCAAGACCACACTTGCTGAATTGTTCCTGGCTATCAATGCAAATATCAAAGAAGTTTAGCCTTCAAAGCAGCAGAATGTCAAAGTATTCTTAAAATATCAAACCAAAAAATCTTTTACTAAACAATACTGTTGCATGGTCATAAAAACAGGTATAAGAAGGTTAATATTAGAACTAATACCCAATAACTTACAAGCACTCTCCATAATGAATTTTTCAAGGCTATCAATGCTATTGCTATGAAAAAAATCCCCACAATAAGAAATGTCACATGAATTTAAAATGTCAGATTAAGGATTTATCTAACACAAAATTTGGAAAGAGCATTATTGGGGAGTAGTGAGCAATTTTTTTTTCCTTTAAACATAACTGAACTAAAAAACATTTTTAATTTCACTTTTGGTATTACGGATGCCTGAAAGGAAATTAGAAAACTCAAATTAAGATCACTGCTCATAAGGAAAATCTCAATAACTTACCGGCACTCTCCATAATGTTCCATATTGTGTATGGTTAATACGATCCGTGGTCTCTGGAAAATAGAATCATGGTATTAAAATAATATGCAGAATCACATCAAAGAATGTTAAAGACCAGCATCAATACCTTTAGTGAGCGATATTGATACATGTCCCAGTAAAGCAAGGGTACAGCACCAGTCTGCCATTCATGGACATGAATAATGTCTGCTTGAATTCCAGTAACCTGCTAAAATGCAATTCTTATCAAGAATCCAAGTAGAATTTAAATTTAAAAATTCTTAGCACAAGAAAGGAAAAAACAAATCAAAATTTTAAAGAAAAACAATCAAGTGCATACATGAGTTGAGATATCACTAACTTAATCAAGTTCCTTATTCCATTATTTTGAAGGGAGGAAAATGCAAATGCAAACATCGTCCTGCACAGTATAAAGAACTTAAATATCAAGAAAAAATTTATGTCCAACTCATTTGCAGCAATGACATTTAGGTATTGTTTACTTTTCTATTGCCTTTTGGTCTACATATTGACTTTTAGACACGGGTAGTCAAAGCTTCTTCCGGCGTCCATTTTGATTTTTGAAAGCTAATTGAAGAGCGGTGCTGCAATTATACTTCCTCTCAAAGAGCAGAAATAAGAACTAGTGGAGAATACACAAATACTCTCATTACAAACTGACAAACCTGCCAGTTTAAAAAAAAAAAACTGACAAACCTGCATCCATTAAAGGCAAGCGCGGCTAAAGAACAAATAGGCCTCTAGCTCATTATATGAACCTCCATATACTTGTTGCCCTTTAAAAAATTGATTCGATGGTTCAACAAACACGACTGGTATGCCAGAAACAACTCCGCGGTAAGCATTAATAGGGACCCAGTTTCCATCGTGACACGACTTATATTCAGTGATTAATGCCAAATCATTGATTTTCTCCCTCTGAATGCACTCATAGAATGGGAGCATTACATCCACTCTATGGCCACGAGATAGACATGCACGAGCTAGCCCAGTGACAACATCCCCAAGACCTCCAACTTTTGCAATCGGTGCCATCTCAGCAGTAACATGGATGACATGAATTGTGTCTGAATCCTTAATGATTTCATTTGGAACTTCTGTACCCTCATCCCATGAAGGAAAATCTTTCTCCCAAAATGGGATTTCAGCAATAGGAGAAGGCCAATCAAAAATTTCAGATACAAAATCAACAGAACTTTGTTCCACCTGCGAAAATTTGGGGGTGATGCTCAAAGTTAAAATCAGAAACATAAGAACAAAAAGTATTACATCGTAGTGGTATAGATCATCCTCTGCTACTTTCACCAGAAAGTGGTTAGCTCTAACCAGACACTTCGTTCCCGCAGTTCCGAAACCAAGTCTAGATGGAGGCGCCTTCGAAGATGCCGGTGGTAATGGCGTCGCCGCCAGTGAACATTCACTCAGTTTCTCCGCCACCGAAGACGGTGAGGGTTCCGCAACTGGCACAGATGGTGGCTGACGGGGAGGGTAAGCAGTTGACTGTGGCGGAGCACCACGGGAAAAACCACCTCCTCCAACGCCTCTCCCAATATGGTGGAACGAAGAGGCAAAGGGATGAGGAGGTTGATTCAGACGTCTAGAGTCCGGACACCGGTAGCCACCACGGCAGGAATCATACGGAAAAAAAATGGATTAGGTCTTTTGGGAGGGGAGAAAAGAGAGAGCGTTTGGTTAGTCACTTGACGGGTAAAGAAAGAGTAGTGTGGAAGTTGCAAGAGTGGAAATATATATGCAGATAAGCAAGGCAATGCAGATCGAAAAGAGATGCTGTACGGACGTGGTTAATAACAGGTCTTGGGGTTATGCGTGCGCCTCATAGTGGGGCTCTTTTTATTTTCTCCGTAATGGTTTTTATTAATAAAAAATTAAAAAGTGTACATAAACTATTTATATTTATTTATACAGGTTAACTAAAAAAGTAATTTATTATTATATAATAATTAAATATATAAAACAAGACAATAAATTTAATTGATTTTATTTTATTTTATTTTATTTAAATTTTTAAGGGAAAGGGAAGAACTTATTTGGTAGAGCACACATATAGCATGTTCAAAGCATATAGTAAACGGGAAAATCACACTTTTATAAAAAGAAAAAAAGGGTGAAATTTATAGCGGTCTTAGAGATTTGGTATATTGTTCAACTCAGTCCCTACTATTTCTAATATAGTCGTTCTGGTCCCTAACCCCAACTTCCGTCAGTTAAGTCTAACGGACAGAGTAAAAAGTCGAAATTACTCATGTCACATAAAAACAGCAAACGCCACGTCGAAAAGAGTCAAGATTCCAAACTTTTGCCTTCCCTCACTCCTCGACATTTTTCCCTCTCGAACCTTCTCTTGTTACTCAGTCTTAACTCTCTCTTCATTCTTTCTTGTAAAATTGAAGCAAACAACTCTCTCTTCACTCTCTGACCGCGATTGAGACAGGGGTTTCGACGTTCGACGATGTCGACAACTGGGTAAGTATGTTTAATGGGTTAATGGGTTCGGGTTTTGCGATAGGGTTTGGAATTTGGGTTTGAATCCGATAGATCAGGTTTTGGTTATGTGAAATCATGGTGTTGGAGTTTTTTTTCTTCTCAGAGTCATGTACTTACCTTGTTTAACCTCACTAATGTTGGTTGTTGTTAAGTAAAAATTGGTGTTGTTAAGGTTCGGGATTTGGGTTTAAAAAAGTGTTGGCGGGTTGTCAAGCAATCTGTGTTGATGTATTATTTGTTGAAGTTCATGGTTGGGGCAGAACTAACGTTGTGCATTCTTAGCAAATTGTGTTTTTTGTTTTCTAATTCCTCAATGGTTGTGCATTATTAGCAAATTGTGGCTTTTGTTTTCTAATTCCTCACTGGTTATGCATTCTTAACGTTGTGCATTCATGGTTGTGTTTGATGTACAGTTGATTTCTAATTCATCACTGGTTGGGTGTTTTGGAGGAATCCTTATATTGTCCACACAATTAGGTTAATACAGAAATTAGTGGAAGTTAATGTGGGAAATGTCAACGAAGATTGTTACAGCTTCTTGGATCTGTTTGATAATGCTATGAAAGCTTTTGACATCGAGCTTGGTTTGGTTCTTTCATTCCAAGATAAAAAGGGTTATTTTATCAAGAATGATAAGGACATGCTTAGCATATTCGAGAGATTTTCTATAGAGCTGGTTATACCAATTTCAGTTGCAGTGGTAGAAGGGCCAACAATTTTTATGCCTCCAGTGATTGAAGTGGATGAAGATGTTGAGTCTATCCCTGAGGAGAAATTTGTGTCTAATGCAGCAGATGAGTTTATGGATCATGCAAAAGACCCATATCTTGACCCACAATGTGATCAGCAAAATGACCCACATCCTGATGTGCATGAAGCCAAAACCAACCAATATCCTAACCCACATCCTGACCCACAAAAGCCACCTGGAAGTCAGTCACAACCTGCAAGTCAATCTCAATCAAAAAAAGAAGAGTACGAAGAAAAAGATTGAAAAGGGCAAACAGAGTAGTAAGTATAGATTGAGGAAAAATGAAAAAGATGTCGCAGTGGATTTTGTTGTATCTGATGAGGAGTATGGCCATTCAGAGGACGAAGATTTTCATGTGAACGTTGAGGGGGAGTTTTCAGAAACTTACAGTTGTGAAAGTGATGAACGCGATTCAGATTTTTCCTCCTTAGATATTGATAGTGATGAACTCCTCTCTGAATGTCCTGAAGATAGCTCTCAAGACAAATATATTGGTGATAGTGAGGAAGAAGATAGGGATACAAGAGATACAAGGAAGGAAATCAGAGGTAAGATGTTTATTGGTGATGTTGATAATGACTTTGAGTTTGAATATGGACAATTATTCAGGGATGTCAAGCATATTAAGGAGGTTTTGTTTGACTGTGTTGTTTTGGGTGGTTATGACTTGGCAAGGATAAAAAATGACAAAGTCAGATTGACAGTTATGTGTGGCAGATAGGGCTGCAATTGGAGACTTCATGCAAGTATTCTACCAGATAAGAGAACTTTTAAGGTTAAGTCACAAAGACAGTCACACACCTCCATTAAAGATCCAGAAAAGTGCATTATAACTCCTATATGGATTGCAAAGCACATGAAAGATTATTTGAGAGCATAACCTAATATGTCATCTATGTCAATGGAAGATCATCTGAGAAGGAAATATGGATTGGATTGTCAACGAGGAACACTTTATAAAGCAAAACGTCAGGCTAGAATATACAATGAAGGAACTGAAACTGAAGCATTTGCTAAGTTATATGAGTATGCAGAGATATTGAAAACATTTGATCTCGGGACTAAAGTTAAGTTTTCCTTTCAAGATAGAGAAGACTTAGATGCACAACCTATTTTCAAAAGGACGTTTGTAGCCTTTGCAACTACAGTTCATGGGCTTCTCAATGGATGTACGTCATTTTTTGAATTGGATGGCACTTTTTTAAAGGGACAATTTCCAGGAATGTTATTGACTGAAGTTTTGGCAGATGGTAACAAAGGTACATACCCAATTGCATTTTTTATTATCGAGGGAGAGACAATGGAGTCGTGGATGTGGTTTTTGGAGTGTCTCAAAGATTGCATTGGAGAGAACAACAATGGAGTCCCATTTACAATAATAAGTGACAAGTAAAAGGTTAGTAAATTTTGTGCAATGTGCTACTGTGTCCTTTTGAAGCTTAATTGATGTGGTTATTTGTTTTATAGTTTGGATTAAAATTATGAAATGTTGATTGATAATATTCAAATGGATATACAAATGGATATGTTTAGGTTAAAGTTTAGAATAGTTAAAATTGTCATTTGATGCTCATTAAACATGGTCAAGATTGTTGATTGATAATATTCAAATGGATTTGTTTTAAATATGAATAGTAATGTGGTCGTGTAAGTTTGAAAAGTTTAGACTATTGGGGTGCAAGTTGAACTTTCACATAGAAAACCATTAGGTAAGTGTATAAAACATGTTTTAAACTGTTGATTCAGTGTTTTATTATTAGGCTTTGTTGCAAAAGTTATATAAAACTCAGATAAAACATAAATATACAGGCTAGAAAATAACATAACCTTACCTTAAGGCTGCTAATACTGATTTATGGTTGCTTGTGTTTGAATGATTGTTGGGTTTACTTTCGGGGTCTTATTAGGGCAATTGAAGAAGTGTTTCAAAGTGCACACTGAAGATTCTACACTAAACACTTATACACAAACTTGAAGAGGGAAACTCTAGGTCTTGACATTCATAAGATTTTTTGGAGCTGCACTAGAGCAACTAGCAACTATGAGTTTGATGTTCTATGCAATGGATGCAGAAGACATCAGAGAAAGCACATGAATGGTTGGAAGCCAGACCTCCTAACAAATGGTCTCGGCATGCTTATAACATCACATCGAAGAGTGAACATCGTACCAACATGACAGAGAGTTTCAACAGTGAGTTAAGGGACATTATGTCATTTAATCCTCTGAAGCTCGTAGATGAGTTGAGAAGACATTTTTTATTTAGATTTTCACAATAGATATGCTAAAGCAGCCTCAATGGAAGGGAAAATGACCAAAGATTGCAATGACAAATTGAGGAAGCTGGAGAACCAGTCAAGGACGTGTAAATTGATAACCGACATAGATGTAAATTATGAAGTGGTGGAGCGTCTCAATCAGTTTGCAATGAACTTGAATGACAACACCTGTGACTGCAACTGGTGGAATATCTCTGGTCTACCTTGCAAGCATGTCATGAAGGCCTTGCTCTACAAACGAGAAAATCTTGAAGATTATTGTCACCATTATTATAGTGTGAAAAATTACTTGAGGGCATATCATGGGGTTATTCATCCACTTCCCACTTCTGAACTTGCAGCAGTGTCCACAACAATTTGAATCCTTCCATCACCTAATAAACGTAGGTCAGGCAGACCAAGGAAGGCAAGACAGAGAGATGTTGAGGAAGGACCGAATTAGCAGAGATCCCACACAATAAGGTGCTCAAAGTGTGGAATGACTAACCATAACCAGAGAACTTGCCAAGGTGGTCTGAAAAAGACTAAAAAGGGAAAGAAGAAAACAAAGAGCACCAAAGGAGCCACAAAGAGGAATAACAGCAAATCCACAAACAGGAAGAAACAAAAATAATAAAAATGCTAATGTAAGTATGCTTCCTCTCCCCACTTATTTTGTTTTAAGTTGCTATGAAATTTTGCATTTAAATTTGGATTGAATTTGATGTTCATTTCATTGTGTAAATGGACAGGTTGGATCAAGTCATGGAGGTAGGGCTCCATCTGTTGGTGTAGGATGCACTTAGCATGCCATGTGCACGCACTTTTGCCTTTTGTTACTTTCAATACTTGGTGGTGTTAGTACTTGCATAGACTATTTACTATTGGACCACTTATTCCTGTCTTATATATTTTTTTATTCTTTTAAGCCTCAGTTAATGTATTGATATGATGCTACTTGTTGTCTTTATTATAAACAATATGACAACAAGTATTAAAGTTTACAACCCTCATGTATTGACATTTACTACTGAGTTATTAATGTCAGCAATATTTAATGTCAACAATATTCAAAAGTCAACAAAAATAATTAAATTAAATAAGGATCGAACGAGACAATAAATGAATAACATGGACTTCATTGGATAATATTTTCATACATTACACACAATCGTTCAAACCCATCTGCTCTGTCTTCTACGAAAGAACACAAAACTACCCACTACATTTGTAGAAAACTAACCCCAAACCCTACTCTATTTCGAAGAGATCACAACCAAAAGCACAACAAAGACCAACATAAACACTACATAAATTGCATTTTTTGCATTGTTGATTGAATTCCTCACTTCCACCATATAGATTATGTTTTCTCTTCTATATTCAACTACCTCATCCAACACTCTCTGAACCCTTCTTTGTCTCTGAGAACTGACCTCCATTGAAGTGCCACACCGTCTTGAATTTTTCCAAGCCAAAAAAGTCCCACATACTCCATTGTCACAACAATAATATAGCCTACCTTTGTTCTTCTCACTCTTGGAAATCTTCACTCGAGCCCTTCTGCTACAATGACACTCTATGTTTTCAAATCTCAGATAACCTTCATCAATTTATTGGCTTGATTTGGGTGCCCAACTTGCAGACATTTTCGATCAAGCGTTTTGGGTTTTGGTAAACAATGAGGAAATGACTCAGTAAATCATTTTGGGGTGTGGATCCATTCCACATTTCAAATTAAACATGAACCGAAAGGTAGTTTCGTCATAAAAATCAGGGTTTTTTGGGTCCATGTTGCCACATAAGCAAGTCTGATGTGTCCATCAAACTTAACTGACGAAAGTTGGGGTCAGGGACCGGAGCGGCTATATTAGAAGTAACATGGACCGGGTTGAACAATATACCAAACCCAGGGGGGCGCCATGGATTTCGCCCAAGAAAAAATACTGAATTTGACAAATAGGATGGGCTCAAACACATTCTCTCAAATGGAAACATACATGAAACTTCTCTAAAAAATACCAAATTTACAAATAGGGAGATAAACACGATATTTTCACTAGAAATTGCAATATTTTCAAAGGTCTCCAAAGGTTTCCAGAAGGTATCCAAAGGTAAAAATCATGATATTTTCAAAAGTCCCTAAAAGTCTCCAAAGGTTTCCTGAAGGTCTCCAAAGGTAAAAATTACGTTATTTTCAAAGGTCTCCAAAAGGTCTACATTAGTCTTCAATGGTCTTCAAATAGGAGTTCATAATTTTTTTATAAAAAAATTGATTTAATTGATTTTCAATTGACGGTTTTTAATTAAACTAGTTTATTAATTTTTATTAACAAGTTTTAATTTATTTAATGGTAATTAATTTGGTGCACAAAGGTCTCTGAAGGTCTTTGAGGTCTCCAACAATTTACAAAATTTATACAAAAAAGTCTCTAATAGTCTCCAAATATCTGACATTCGTCTACAAACAAAAGTTATTGTACAAATTTAAGAATTAAAGACACAAAATTAAGAACAAATTTAAAAGCTTGCATAGACGAACACCACTTAAAAGGGACCTTTGTGGAAAAAAATGAAAATTCGAGGGCGCTTCCGTAATTGTTGAAAATCTAACAAGGCAGCTGCTAGTAAGGGTGTAAGAGGTCCAATTTGGTCAGTTTTATGTAGCGTTTGCTACTTAAAATAAAATTTATCCACCATTACTCATCTTTTCATATTCTTTCATAATTATATTGAGAAATAATAAAACATTGTCATATAACATTCGCTGGATTAATTCACATAACATGTGTCTTAGTCATACAAACATGTTTTATTTAGTCATATATATACACAGTACAAACAAAATGAAATATGAGGAGAACTCCGCTTACTGGCCTAGACTAACTTGATTGCAATGCTGATGAAATGATGCACACACCAAGGTCTTTATGCCTAAAAAAGATGGATATATAGAAAGGTGAGCTCACAACTCAGTTAGCATATAATTAGTATCACATATATAATTATATCTACATACCCAAAAGGTTTATTCAAACAAGTAGTACAACTTATTTTTCTTTCTTAGATATTTCTTATTCAATTTCATAACATGTGTCATTTCATCACTTATTCACACTACCACATTCAAGCTCTCTGTTGGAATTCACGGCTAAAGATATGACATTCATATACATACATGGCAGCGGATATAACAAAAATTTAATGCCTTGAATTCCCCCAATGACCTATGCAAATCAACATATATAATTAAGGTTGGAAGATTTACTTTCACCAAGGCACGATCAATCGGTTGTATGAAACGTTGGTGTAGCTCTTTGCACCAAGAACCCGAATCACCTTTGAGGAATCACGTTGCCTTTCCGCGAACGTGGCTACAGGTATCCACACGAACGAGCTTACCTTGGA
>CAODLS010213035.1:0-12207 GCA_948243855.1 Flueggea neowawraea | reverse complement strand
AATAATTATGCATTAAGTGCGTAATATTGATGAAGGTTTTACTACTTCATAAAATATTATGAATTTTCATCACTAATATCGGCTAAGTCATTGGTCCATACTAGAATTTCATAGAAATATGATTCCCTAAATATCATGGAGAGATACTTAGAGATTTTAGAAAGTAAACACGTATTGAAATTGGTTTGTCCAAAATCGAATCATGATTTTATAGAGAGATCATGAGAAGTGGGAGAACCATTTTATAGTCGTATGATTTATAGAATTCTCAACAGGTTGGTATAACCTCTTGTAAATTCTATTCTAACACATTGGAAAAGTCCATTGTGTAGCCAGTTGGTAGACATAGGTTAAATACTATATTCATATAGTATTATTTTTGGGGATAATTAATATGCATAACTAATGTGTTAAATGCTGCCCAATGTTGACATATGTGCATTAACATTGAGAATGATTGTTTGGATGCATGTTGGTTCAATAAATGATGCGTGTTTCATTTATTGTTTAGCTTATTGTTGTGTTGTTTTGTCTTAATTTGTCATATTTTGTACGTTGAATATATTGTCCAATTATTGAGTTTGCCTTAATAATTGAGATGACCAACATGCATTCCCCTAAGCTGAGTGGACTTTAAAAGTGAATCCAAATAGTAACTATTTACTCTCTATAAAATTAAATATAGTATGGTTGATTATTATGACTGAGATGGTAATTGTGCACCTAGTGTACTATTCGATTCGAAACTTAATAAGAGGTTATGCTAGTTAAATTTTGGTTGAATTTTAAATATTTGTGTATTGCTATAACTTACTTGTGTGCAATTATGTTTGACTGTTTGTCATATTTATTTGTGATATTCACTACTTGTAAAGTCGATTGATGCCGAGCCACACAAGGTCGTATGTTAAGTTATGTTAAGCTTAGGATGCAACAATCATAAATCCTAGATTATGGAAATCTAGAGCGTACTTTAAGAGCGGAAGCTTGTGTCCCTTTGAACTTGGTTGCAACCAAATTCAAGGTGTAGAAGACTATTCAACTCTTTGGACCGAAATTTCTTTTAGACGTGGAAGTGAGAAATTCTATTACACCCATCATCTTGCGAGTAAAGGATGATGTAGTTACTTGGCTATTTTGCAAGTATCAAGATGCAATGTCTTTGCAAGTTACATTTAAAGAGCAGTTAGTTGGCGTTACACTGACTAAAGCTCTCAGTCTTTGAATATCGGCTCTGATACTTGTTATATGTGTCCTAATCATACAAGTAGAGAATGAGGCCAATATGATTAGAAAGCCAGTATGCTGATCATAGTGTGATCAAGGACAAGGTCCAAACGATTATCCACTTCTTGCCTAGATTTTAAGAGCAAACTGAGTTGCACCTAACCCACGTTTATCTCAAACATGAGATTGTAAGGAATTTGACAAGGTCTTATTCTATTGAATAAATTCTGATATAAAGGCAAGGAAATAGGTTTAAGAACCTAAGTCCTTAAGAAGTGGAGATTAGACAAAATTTTGAGAAAATCCTTGAACATGAACAACGCCAACATTTTATGTGTAAAATGTTAACTACCAAAGACTCATCATATAGGAAATGATGCATCTTTGAGGGTATGTTATTCAAACTCACACGAGTGAGAAGTGTTACCTCGTTCAATGTTCTTAAATGAATTTCGTTGTTAGTTAATGGTTATTTCAACTTTAAGGATCATCGTAATGATGTTTTGATGTGACTTCATTTGACTCCAACTAGTTCTATGGAAGGAACAAGTTGAGTATACAAGGTACAACTCGAAAGTGGGAGTTTAAAGATTTGCCATGTATTAGCCAGCCTTGTGCAAAATCCAAACTTTTTTTTTGCAATAGATTCTGTCGTGACCTTACTGAAGTTTGCCTTCAGTCTATGTTCTAGCAATAATGGTATTTGTTAGAACATATTTGAGTGGAGACTACTTTAGTATTAAAAGTGGTTTCTTAGTTAAGGTAAAAGACGTAACTATTGGAAGTCTTACTTTCCATTCATTATTACTTCACGTGGTCATAAGAGATTATGTCAAGTTAATTCATGCAATTCAAACACTTTGGCAATATCGAGTACATCGATTAGTTTAAGTGGGAGTATTAGACGATTGCGTAAGTTTAAGTTGTCTAATTGCAAGTATTGCAAAGAAGGATACTAGAGAGAAAACCATTTCAAATGGAACTTCGAGATAAATATTTTTTGCTTTTAATCCTCTTCTGATGTTTGACGTCAAAAGAATGAGAGGGCAAGGCTAATGCCTACTACTTCGTCACTTTTGTATGTATATGACAGTAAAAGGTGTTGTCGTATCTATTTGATTTCTCAAAAGTAAGAGTAGTCAAGTTAGTTCTTACTTTTTACAAGTCAATATGAGAATCAAATAAAGTTTTGTGGAGCGACTAAGGTCGTGCACATCTATAAGATGACTCCAAAGCTTTATGTGATGAAAGGGAATGAAACATAAGCTGTTTATTCCTATACTCCGTTATTATATATCTTATGGAATGTGGCTTAGTCGAGTGTATGACCTAAACCACTTGGAATCAAAAGATATATCGCCAAAGTCCATGATTATTGGTCTATAAAGATCAAGAGACTTAAGGTGTTAGACCCCTTGCTGTATTAAAATAATACTTTTCTTCATGAGATAATAAGAATGTCATAGTAACGAATTATAAGAAGTCACATTCCTAGTGAATTGATTTCTTGACTAGGAAAAAAGTGGAATAGATTTCTCTTTATTTAAGACTTAGGAACTAAAACCATCAGGATCACTCCATCTGATTGGAAGAATTCTTGAGGAGGATGAGGGATGAGGAAGAAAGTTTAGTAATTTAAATCAGTAGATTACATCTTTGGGTTTTAAAAATCTTAAGAGATTGGTCCGAGCGATTGATATATCTTTCTCTAAAAGGGATGCATCAAAAAGACTTGGAAACGATTCAACTTTTATCTCATCTACCTCAAGTGTATGCGGATGTTCCTGATCTTGACTTTAGTGGAAGCAAGATTCCTATTTTTCAGTAGGAGTAGAGAACTTGAATCGAATGGAAGTTATTATATGGAGCTTGAACCCAATGGGAGCATTTTTGGAAATTCATTAATTTTAAAAGGGATAAAGTCTCGTGATGACATTTTTCAATAAATGAATCCATCATGATCTTTTTAGTAACCCCACAAATCAATAACGAGCTTGCGAGTATGTTAGCGATTCACTCATCCCAATGAAAGTTGTATGGATTAAAGCGATGGAAGTACGAATAACATTTGAGATTAAACCATGTTTAAGAATTGGTTAATCTACCCAAAGGTGAGCATCCATTGTAGATAAGTGGGTGAGCAATAAATCGAGCAAGTTATTGATAATTGCTTAAAGGGTATTTAATCAACAAGATTGAAAAGTCCACCTTGTTGAAATATTTACCTTCACTAAGTAGACTTTGGCATTTAGGCTAGTCTATACCTCGACCTACATTAATGAAATGTAGAGACTCATTTCCTCAATAGAGAATTTAGAGTAGAAACTTACATGGTTTAACCTAATGGTTCCATTGTCCAAGGTAAAACCTTAGTTCTTTTAGAGGATGTTATATTCATCTATGTTGTGATAATTGTTGGAGAATTTTTAGTGTGTGGAGAGGATAGCGGAAGCAATTTAAAATTAGAGAGAAATCAACACCAAGAATTTATAGTGGTTTGGCCAACCTTGCCTACGCCCACTACTTTATTCTCACCACTTAGGATTTCCACTATAACGGTGATTGATTACGACTGAATTCAACAAAGCCAATACACGAGGTTAATTCCCAGCTCAACACCTCCAATGCCTATACAATGTTGTTTTCCTTAGGTTCACAACAAACCTCTACAATGTTGTTTTCTATAGGCTTACAACAAACCTTTATCACACTCTGAAAGTGTATACAAAGTGTTTACAAAGATTAAGCTCTATGCTAGAGTTGAATGAATGACATTGGTGTTTGAACTTTGACCTCTAGCTTGATTTGATGTTCTTGAAGGTTGAAATTGATTAAAGTTTTGGCACAATGATTTCCGAAGTTTTTCAACACATTCTCAGCCTTCTTTTGATGTATTTATATCATTCCCATGCTATATGACCGTTGCCTTGAAGAAACTAGCCGTTGGAGTTCATTTAATGCAATTGCAACTTTTTGGATCCTTCATAATGTACGTTGATCAAGATGAGTTCCAGTTAACGTACGTTGTGATTCTTTTGACATACGTTGATCATGTCAGCTTTCCAATTGACGTACATTGATATTTTCTCTACGTACATTGTGAACCATTACAATGTGCATCGTGAATGTATAACGTACGTTGTTCTTGATCTGGAATGATCTAGTTTTCTTTCTGCACCACGTTTACGTGCTTTGCTCATTTCTTCTACGTTGTTGTCCATAACGTACATAATGGCTTTGTCAATGTACGTTGATCATGTAGTTTCTAGATAACGTACTTCATATTCATTGCAACGTACGTTTTCACTTTGCAAAGCCTTGTTTCGCAACTCTAAGTTTTCCAACATATTTAACTTCAAGTAGAACGTTTTGCTCATCATCAAAACCTTTTGTACATCACCAAAACATAAAAGGAACTTAATATTAATCACCCATGATCCAAAAATCTCCCTCTTTTTGATGATAATGAAACTTTGAAGAATTGATAGCTACATCAAAGGCAACACCATTGATCAAAGATTTCAACCTCGTCCTTTGATTAATATCATGCAAGAGTGAATGCGAAAGATTTTCTACCCCTTTCAATCAATCATATAGCACTCTCCCCCTTTTTGTCATCAATCAAAAAAATTTTAAGAATTTGATCAAAATATTTACTTCCCCTTTCAAAAATAATTTGTTCATATAATGAAAGATATTGTCTCCCTTTATTTGTTTCAAAACAATGCACATAAATGAATCAACTCAATTAAACATTCATGCAAATAGCAATAATTAAACAAGAAATAAATAAAAATTGCATGAAATATAAAAGAATGAGATTTTAAGGAGTACCTAGTATGCCGAAAGTCACACATTGGCCGATGGATCTTCATCATCGCTTGAAGAAGAACTATCGTTTCTTCTTTTCTTTTTGTTCTTTCTCTCATTTAACCTCTCCATCTCTTTTTGTTGATTCTTTTTGTTTTTCAACAACTTCTCATAAGTTACTATCCTTTTAGAGTAGTATTTTAGCTCTTCTTCCTCCTCTTCATCCACGCTCATTTCTCCTTCACTCTCCTATTTATGAAAAAGAATGGAAGTTTTTAATACCTTTCCATGCTTCGGTCTTTCATCTCTTGACTTGAGCACAATCTCATAGTTTATGAATGACCCAATTAAAGCACTAAACTCCAAAGAGTTTAGGTCTTTGGACTCCATGATGGCGGTGATCATTGCATTCCATTCTTGAGGCAAAGACCTCAAAATCTTCTTCACCTTATCGCTATTAGAGATTTGTCTTCCAAATAAGGCAATACCATTTGTCATTTCTGCAAAGCGATCAAACATGTTGTTAATGCTGTCATCCTCTCTTATGGAGAATAACTTATAGTCATGTAGAAGCATATTAATCTTGGTTTCCTTGACTTGGGTTGTGTCTTCATGAGTAATCTCAAGCATTTCCTATATCTCCTTGGCATGGTCACAAGAGGAAATTCGGTTGTACTCTTCTTGACTCAAAGCACAATATAATAGTTGAGTAGCTTTAGAATTGTGGCTTAGAGACTTCCAATCTTCATCATTGAAGTCTTTATACTCCTTAGGTGTGCCGTCTTCATTCTTGCGAATTTTAAGGCCAAGAACAATCACCTTCCATAGCTCAATATCATATGATTGGATGAAAATAGTAATTTTTTTCTGCCAAGAAGCAAAATTTTAGCCATCAAATAAAGGAGGGATATAGAGAGAAACACTGGATACACATGAAGGAGAAGGACCAAAATCCATTTTGATGATGCGAATCTTTGCTACAAGGTTGTTAAGCCTTCTATAATGGAGACAAGTTCTGATACCACTTGTTGGAGAATTTTCGGTCTATGGAGAGGATAGAGGAAGCAACTTGAAATGAGAGGAGAGAAATCAACACCAAGAATTTATAGTGGTTTGGTCAACCTTGCCTACGTGTACTACCTAAGTCTCTGATCACCTTCTTGCAAGTACACAATAGTCGATGTAGTTTTAACCTTCAAGAGTATCCTCAGGTATCGAATCCTCGGAGAGCGAGAATTAATTGTGATAAAAAAATAAAAATAAAAATAAAACAAAAGCAAGTAAAATCATGTTTTGGTTTTATGGATTTTTTTGAGAGAATGAATGCAAGACACAAAGCAAACAATTAAAACTAGTTTTAAACTTGTGAAAATCAATAAGGGAGAAAGCGTTGGGGTGTCAAGATTTCTACTTGAATTTCTATGCAATTTTAGTGTACATAAAATTCCCCCACACTTAGTTATTTGCTTGTCCTCAAGAAAACCAAATCCAATCCCAGGGTTAGAATACAATTCAAGTCAAATAGGCGCGATAATTCTTATAATATGCAAGTATACAAGTAAAATGATTTAGAGAAGAAAAGCAATGATATTCGTCATTTACAAGCAAATCAAACTTTGGCATTAAGAAGTTGCAATTTCAAGAGTCTATCTATCAATTCCCCCAATCCATTAGCATCTATAATGTAATATCCCGTTTATTTTAGCCGAAATCTTGTAGTATTCTGAAGTGATTTCGAGTTGGGATGTTGACCTTTGAGTTTGAGGGTTGTGTTGTGTGTGTTTTGCACGTTGGAGGTCATCTATGTGCTTAGTACATGGTACTGTACACGTAGTAGAGGCCTGACACTTCACCGTGAATGTGCGTTGAGTGCAATGTACACTGGAGGTCATCTACGTGCACAATACTAAGTACTATGCACATAGAGGGGGATGAGTCGGCCGAGAGCCTTGTTTGGATTGTGTGCGTTGTATGGGTTGTTGTGCATGTTGTTCATCCTTTAGGTGTGACCCGTGAGCACGCTGAGGTCTTCTACGCACACAGCAAGGGGTGGAACACATGTAGATTGTAGATCTAAATGAGGGGCTTCAGATCTGCCGTCTACGTACATTCTGTGGGATGCTACCCACGTAGAGCACTGTCCTACGTACGCATAACCCCTACTATGCACGTAGATGTGTTCTTTGTGGGCGACTGTGCGTTAAACGCAACATGTCAACCCGTGAGCTTATAAATACCCCTACCTACTATTTCTTCGGTCACAACTCGTCTCAACCCATCTCAACCATCAGAGCACTTTCTCATTTTCTTCTCTGTGATTTTCTTTGATTCTCCTTGCTTCTACAACGGATCTAGAGGTAAAAATCATTAATTAATCTCTTCTTTTCTTTAGTTTGTGTTGCATTTTGGCATTCTAGGGTTCCGACCAAACTTGGAATTTGTGTTCGGATCTTTCCATTTCTGATGGAATACGAGTTAATAAGAGCTAGATTATGGTTGTTTGAGACCAATAGCTTGAAGATCAAGCATCAGTTTTGTGGGATTTGGTATTTGAACCAAATGGGTTTCTCTACAAGTAGGGTTAATGGTTTTACTAAATTTTTTTGTTAAATCTGGTGTTGTTTATGATGTATCTTGATAGATATGAGTTAGAAATTCACAGATTTGAGCTGGGTTAAGAGATTTGACCAGTTATTCGGCATGTGTCTTGGAAGTCTGAGATTCATAGTTAGGATTTAGAAATATTTTGAGTTTGTTTGTGGATTTGGAGGATGAATCCATGTTCAAGAGATTGAATTGAGTTAATGAGTATGCTTGGTTCCGTTGGAGATCGAATGGAGCATGATCTTTGGTCGAAAGTGATGGATTCACTTTCGTTTGTTTAGGTGACTTTGAGAGTTTACATTTGCATTTCATATCATGCATTTGGTATTTGCCACAGTACCGCATTGTGATATTTGTGATGTGTTATGTGTACAGCTTCTTGTCTTTGCCAGCGAGATCAGCCACCAACAAGTGGGACTTGACTGGTGCTTTGGCTTGAATTGTCATGTGAGTGAATAACAGCTTTAGACACATTGGCTACGTCTTGAACTCTATTTACTTGTTTTTGATGTGATGGATATGTGTATCTGAAAATGACTAATCTAAAGGATTGGTTGAGATAAAAATAGTTATTTGTGAAATAATCGGATTTGGATTTGAAATGATATATATGTATTATATATCTTGATATGATTTGAAATGCTGGATTGCATGATATGATTTGTACTATACGATAGTATGTTTTGGTTTTCGATAGGGGGACATCTGTGCTACTAGGTATGTAGCCTTTGGTATACCAATGTCTGATAAAGCCCAGCTACCAGGGTTGTCGGTAGCCATGTTGTCCTGATCCGGTACATGATCTGTTATGGTGGAGGCGAGTCCCCATCGCTATGGCTGGTCCATAGATTTCGTGATAGTTGACAGAGTCCATATCACGTCTATTTAGTCCTATATCGTCTGTATATGTTTTGACATGAAAATAATGATTTGAAATCTTGAATGATTTTAATACGCCTTTGCGTATGTTGTTTTCTGTGATTGCAAATGGTTTCTAAATGGATTTTTGAAAGGCTATTATTGTATAGCGTGTATATTTATATATACTATTGAATACTGCTTGTGATATTTGCGAACTGTTTTCAAAACAGACTCTGTGAGGCACGTATGAGGCACTCTGGAGTGTTATTCCTCACTGGGATTCACCCCCGTTTTATTTTCTATTGTGGATGATTCTATCTTCCAGGTGCACAGATTTTGGCTTCGGCGTTTATTCCGCATCGCGGACACCCGTAAGGAGACATCTTGGTTAGTGATGCCTATTGTTCGAGCTTCTTTTATTTTGTAGGGCTACGTACGAGATTACTGTGGGGTGTTGGGTTGTATGTATACTCTGATATATTTATTATAGATGTGTTGACCAGAGTATATGTTTTTATACATTTGGTTTATATTTATATATTGAGTTATATATAAATTGTTTTAATTATAAAATATTTTTCCAATAAATGTTTTGGAAATTAAATGATGGGTAGAATTTCTGAATCTCTGGAAGGCTTGTGCGGGATGGGCCGGGCTTCCATAGACGGTCAGCCTCGTATGCCGGTCATAGTCCCGGGAATGGGTCATGACATATAAGGCTTATATCCCCTATTGCTAAGTTCAAAAATAATTTCCTTTGTTTTGGAGCAACTTGGCCTCATTCATTCATCATTCAATTATAAGTGCTTTCTTTAACATTTTCTTTTGTTGCATTATCCATTTGATTACTTTTCTCTTATTTTTGGGTGCTACAAACACAATCAGCGAATTAAGAGTCCTTATGTAAAAACACTTCTTAATCCTCGAGTGTACTAACCTTTTCCATTACAAGGTTGGGGCCCTATACGCTTGTCCTTGTTTAGGTTCACCCTCAAAGAGAAAACTTTTACCATTTCACACCTTTAACATTAAGAACTTTTCATTCAATTAGAAGCCAAGTCTACTACCAAAATTTTCAAGCTTAATTCAAGCATTTAAGCATATTTGATAAAAAGAACAACTTAGCAACATGTTTGAAGGCCTCTTTTATGCCCCCACCTATAGACTAAAGTAATTGATAGAAAAACTCTCAATTTTTCAACTTAAAAATGCTAAAATGTAAAAACACAAATTTCCTCAAATAGCATGCATTTCCCAATTAATTATGTCAAAAACATACTAACACACTACAAGAATCCTCCCACCAATTCTATCCAAATTCTATTCTTTTCGAATTTGATGCATTCTAAAAAAAATAAGCACAATTTCAATCGAAACATTTAAGCATAACACAATTAACCCCAAAGAAGCCATCCCCTACACTTATATTAAACATTGTCCTCAATGTTCAAAAATATAAAGTTGTACCAAGCTACCCAATTATAACACAAAGGGGACAATTTCAAACCACGCAAATTAAGCACAAAAATATAAGAATAATGATTTAGAAATGCTTCTCTATTTTCCAGTGCCAATTGCATCCTTGGTGGTTAATTGCTTGTATGACAAGTAGTTTTAGGTCATTTCGGGCAGCACCTCTTGAGTGTGGACTAAAAACATTAAAAGTGAGAACCAAAATCATCATGGATAATGGAGATATAAATGCACCACTCTTATTTTCGTTCTTTTTTTTATATATGCATTACATTGAAAGAAAACGTACTACAAAACTACACGGTACTACATACAAATGCAAATGCAAATGAACGAATACTAAATGTTCATGTTAAACTGCTTACTCATGACGACCAAGTCCTCCTTCCTCATCTTCATCACTCTCTTCATTGGTGGGTTTATGGAAACTTTCAAAGAATTGCTCTCTTGGAAGCTCTGGTGGAATACACATATTTGGAGGTGGGGTAAAACATTGAGGCGTCTTTTGGAAGAAAGACACCACTTCCTTTTGCAACCACTTGTATTGGTTGGCCAGCTCTCAAAGTATCTTTCTATGTACTCGTTGTTCCTTCCTCATCCTATACATATTTTGCATGATAGCCTCTAGAGAAAAAATAGGATTAGAAGAACTCAGGCCAGGTTGAGGATCAACTTGGGTGTGTCCTTAGGCTTGACGACTCAAGGTTGCTTGCTCCATTGACTGTGGAATTGAGATTTTGGGCCCTGTGGAGTTGTGAAGTTGAACATTTCCCATTAGACCCCCCTATACCAAATGCATACTTTTCCAAGCTTGCATGTCAAGAGCTTTCATCTTCTTAAGACCTTTTAAGCCTCTAAGGCTTACTCCAAAATATTTGGCCATTCTTTTCACATATATTCCTCCGAAAAGTTTCCCCTTTTCCTTGATTGTCATAGCGTGGAAATGCATTGCCATTAGCTTTCCCAAATCAATCTTGTTCCCCTTTTTCATGCTATAGAGACACAACAAATCAATATCGGTAACCGCACTATCTCCTTCTCCCCGAGCACAAATGGACTTAGTTAACCATTTATGAATCATTCTATCTTCACTCTTGAACATCTCTGAATATTTTGACACAACTCCCTTCAAAAAGAATTTATCCCATTCTTGTCCCACTTGAATGAATATGGGTCAACTTTAGGACCTTCCTCCACCTCATCCTCATAGCATCATGTAGCCAACCCAAATTCATTGAAAGATAATATTCTCTCCACTCTAGCAAGGCAAAACCACATGTTACAACAATGACCATAATTCCAATCCACACGAAAGGTGCACAACACCTCCAGTGTCAATTCTTCATAGATGTTCTCTATTACATTGTACAATCCAAGAAATCCACCCGTGACCACCATACTCTTCACAATCTCAAATACCTCTAAAGTCACCAAGTCATTTTCCAACATGAATTTTTTTTGGATCAATAACAAGTTTAGAAAGATTATAAAGCCTTTCCTTTGCAAACCTCTCTTCATCCCCAAATTCCAAAAATGAGCGGGAAGATAGTTGTTGATTAGAGGAGGAAGCACCAGCATTCTGAGAGCGTGCTCTTTTAAGGCTCCTATCCACATGGGAGGGAATAATGGACTTTATTCTTGTATATGTGGTTGTATGTGGTAGTGGACTTTGTTGAGGAGGAGAACCAAGATTGGGTGCCGAAGTGCTTGACCATCGTGGATAATAGTCGGATGAGTTCTTGGGTACTTCCTTATCCCTTGCCATTACTACAAAAATGAATGTCTTTTGCAAATACAAACTACCAAGGAAAAGGATTAGTAAGAAAAGGAGTAGATGATAGCAAATAAGTACTCAACAAGCAAATGTTTAGAAGACAAAGATTGAGCAATAATGGCAGCCAAGAAAATGCAAGAATGATGGTGAAAATGAGCAGAGAAAAATGTGAAAGAGAGAAGGAGAGCGTGGCCAGATTTGTAGGTGTGTGTGGGGTGAATGCATGAATTTAGAATGTCTTTGGTCAAAAGTAGTATGACCAGTTTCTTGACCAAGTTGGATTCTTGCATGTGAAACTTCAAAGGCTGCACTTTGATGTCATTTTTGGACTCTAGCATGTTGAAAAATCAAAGGCTGCACTTTAATTCCTCATGAATACTATTAAGCATGCATATTGATGTCATGGGAAAACAAGTGCATGTGAAGAGCAAATAGGACAAGTGACATGAAAAATTAAT
>CAODLS010212996.1:0-12647 GCA_948243855.1 Flueggea neowawraea | reverse complement strand
ATATGTTGATTCTTTGCTGCATGAGTGCCGAGAAAGTGGGGAACTTCCGAATGGGACGTTTTATCTGTGCGCTTGGCCCTTCTTACTTCTTTAGGAGTATTGAACTCTTGATTACATGAGGATGCCATATTGAGTAAAGTTTGAATATTATACTATTCCAATTTGGTATTATTAAGGTTTAAATTTGGTATAATTAAGGGTGTAAATGAGTTAAACTTTGAAACGTTTAAATTCGACCGAGTAAATTTAGTATAACTAAGGGTGTAAATAAGTCAAGCCAAGTTTTGAAACATTCAAATTTTGGATCGAGTTTAACTCTTTTAAAATTCAATTCAAACTCTCCACTATTTTCAAATTTAATTTAAGTACATAATACATGCATGTAAGCTTTCCACTTTCAAAATTTAATTTGAATTTAAACTAAACTTGAGCTCGAGCTCGATTAATTAAAGCTTAATTGGTTTCAAAACATGATAACTAAATGTTTGTCAATAATTTCGCTCAATAATTGTATGCAAATATGTAAAAACTCTAAATTTTAATTATTTTTAGCTTATAAAAGCTTGGTTTTGAAAAAAAAAATCAATTATTTATAAAAGTATATTTAATATCTTATTTACACTGTTTAATATTTGAATTCAGTGGCAATTGAATGTATAGAGAGCCATCAAATAGATAAGTTTTAATTCGATATTGAATTTTTAATCTTTTCAATTGAGTTGAGTTCAAATTAATTTGAAAGCAGGACCGTGTCAGTCGTATCTGTAAGTTAAAGGACTAAACTGGAAAATAACTATCTACTCGTGTACTATATTGCGAAAAAGTTACTGCAACTAACCAAGGAAATAATCTCATACTGGACAAAAATGTCATTTAGAAGCAGAATGAGGGATATTTTGGGGAGAAGGTGACGATAATTCAGTTCGTCTATTTCCCTCCCAAAGCCGAGTATCATAACAGCCTGTTTCTTTCTTCCTTGTTACGCAAGAGATCAAAAGCAAGAACCGATCACTGCAACACATTTTCAAGGTAATCAATTACTCATCGAATTTAATCTTCTTCTTACTATTTCTGTTTCTAATTTGAAAGTTGTACTATTTGAAGTAATAGTGAAATGGGCTTTTTTTTTTCAACTTTGTGGAGCTTTCATGCTTTAATCGTCACTGATAGAGCTAAACATTCGTGTTCAATAAGACAATTCGTCTGGAATTTCCATTTTTACGGTATTTTTTTGCTTTTCCTTACTGTCTAACTCTGATTATCAACGCGTTATGGTTGATTCACATTTGGGTTTCTTAATTACTTTCTATTGGTGAAAAATTGAAATGCTTCTAGTTCGAGGTCGCAATTATATTCCGGTATTTAGTTGTAGCTCACATATTTGTACAATTAATCTAATCCTGTCTTGAATTTTCAAAACTTGATGAGTTTTATATTAGGTTTTTAGTTCCTGCCTTGTAATTTTGTTACGCAAATACATACACAATTGTATTGACTTAATACTTTTTTTTAGTTATAATAGTAAATACAGATTTGTATATACTTAACATTGATATGGCTTTGTTTCCAACAGAGATTCTCATTACTTGTCTATGGAAATTGGTTGAGGGATGTTCTGTATGCAGTTTCTCTGTTACACTGATTAATCAAGTACTCAATCATGATCAGGTTGAAGAAATGGATCATCTTGGTCCAGGACTGGGAACCAATTCTTATGATTTTGAATCATTCACAGCAGATGTTATTTGTCCCCGTTCCCCTCCTTTCTCACCCGCAACAGAAAATTCTGATGGAATCTATTTGGCACCCCTCATAGATGTGCCAGCAGAGAACATCAAATCCGTAAGAACAAAATCTTATCCTATTAAATTATTTTACGGAATGTCTTCAACTTTCCCTGGTTTTACATTGTCAGGGACGCTCTACATTTTCTGAGGGATCTGCAAAGGTATACTATATTTAAATCCTGTCCTATTTCATTCTTCTTTTTTTTGGTCTAATTTATCATTTCTTTTGAGAGAACTTCTATGTGGTATAGATGCATTTAACTTCTATAATTATGAACATTTGCTTTTAGATTTTAATGATTGATGAGAAAAAATTCTAATTTGAAATATAATATTGCAAATAATACTATCACTTCATCACTTGGTCAGTTTGGTGTCTATCAAAGAATATTTCCCTTTTTCATGTCTATTAATATGGTATACCATTTTGCAGAGAATGCTTTTCAAATTCAATCCCAATTTCCTTCAAATTGAGGAAAAACCATTCGATCCTGAGATATTCGTAGAGGAAGCTAATCCAGCAATGCCAACTACAAGATACAAATTAGTGTAAAATCCAGATGGCACGACATCTGTAAGAAATTAAATTTACTTGAACCATGTTTCATTATGAGCATGCAAATTATATTTTAGTGTGCTATCTATGCTGTAAGAACATTTCTAATTTCCATGTATATATTTAAATTAATTTTCAGATCGGAAGCAATGCAAGAATTGTGAAGTGGTCAGATGGAAGTAAGCAACTACTAGTTGGAGACAAAGCATTTGACCTGATAGATGATATTCCAAGAAAGTTCATGAGAGGCGTAACATTTTCCCAAGAACCTGGAAAGGTAAATTCTTAAATCCTGTCCTCTTCTGTTGTTCTTCTTTAATTTGAATGCTATTCTATTTTGGGCTCTTCATATGTTTTATGGACAGCTCCGAAATAGCGAATCTTACTCCCATTTTTAGCTGCATCTTTAAATTTTGCAGTTTAATTGTTTTAGTTTAAATGATCCATAATGTATTAAATATGAAACTGTTGGAAGAATTTGATTTGACATTGCTCGGAAATACTCTATACAAGTTTATGCAGGGCCACTAATTTTAAAAGTCAGTTAACAATTGGTTAACATGTTGGTTTGCATTCTTTTGTTGTTATCTTGCTCTAATTTTTTTTCATTTTGATCCATAATTATTGGAGTAATCAACATGATACACTCACAAATCTTTATATTATATGTTCAATTTTAATGTATTATTAGGTTGGAGGACGACCGACCAGTACTACAGAGGATGCCAAGGGTTCAGTTCAGATACAGCAAGAGCAAGAAGATTTGCGCTTGAGACAAGAGCAGGAAGATTCGCCTACGAGACAAGAGTAAGTTGAAGTGCCTACAAGACAAGAGCTTGGTGATTTACTTACGAGAGTAAAGCAATTTCATTTGCATGTAAGGCAAGCACTCATGAGGCAAGAACAGGTAGATTTTCATACGAGAAAAGAGAATGTTAATTCAAGAACAACACAAGAGCACGTTGATTTGCATAGGATACAAGAAGTTGATTTGCAAATGAGACATGACCATGCTAATTTGCAGATTGGACAAGTGCGTGTATCAGTACAGGTTACTCTCTAACAATTGTGTCTTGACCTCATTTTTCACTTAAAATGATTTTTATCCTTCTTGTTCTATAATTTTAATGCGATGTTCTATACCAATGTATTTCTTTTTGTCCTTGAAAATCAGCCCCAAGGACCTGGGATTGACAAATGAGAGGATGAGAATGATTCTGTAACTGACGAAGGGGAGGATGAGAATGATCCTGAAATTGAATGGGAGAACAAGAGCGATCCAGAGGAGGATCCGGATTACATGGAGCACCAGTACTGTTAGGAAGATCCACATTATGAAGAGAATCCAGAAGAAGAAGGTGCCAGCTGCTGAAACTTAGTGGAGATATACAACATTTTGCCTGTCAATGGCCCCTTTGTGGGGAAAGCTTTAGACTTCTTATAGGAATCCAAAGTTGTTGTGATTATAAAATAGTTTGGTAGTCAAAATCAAAGAAAAAAAAAGTTTTCAGTATTAGAAAAATTCTCTCTTGTTATATAGCTTTTTATCTGTCTGCAAAACAAGAAGAAACGAGAAAAGATTTGGATTAGAAAGTATTGATAGCTCAATTGTTGTTACTTCTCCTGGCATAAATGATTTTATAGTAGATGATACAGATGAGCAGAAAAGACCAATTACATGGTGACATCCCCCAAGAAGATGGTCGATTTCTTCGACTATAATTGGTTCAATCCCACCAACAACACAATAGTAGGAGAATTCCAGCAATCATAGGCAACTGGTCGCAGCTCAGAGAAATGAGTTTGTCAACAAGTAACACCATTCCCTCCGACTAAAAACAACAAAACTTAGGTCTTAAACTGATAAGAACCCACCAAGACGATAGACACTGCGTAAGGCAGCGTTGTTTCAGTCTCTTTCTCGTCTCAATTTCTCCACAAGATTTCTCCGTCTCTCCAAATCTCAGGTCTTTGTCCTCTGTCTATTACATGGTGTTCGATGTAATAATTAAATTGTTCTCCATTTATTGCAGAATCTGAGAAATGACGGAGGACTTGCTTCTATTGCAATTAATGCTGGTCGCCGTCTTCTTCTACAGGTAATTAATCAGCTACTTGATTCTGTCTTCTTGTTTGAATTTAATACTGCGGAATTTCGTCGAATATGTGCCAGGCTGTGTGGAAATGTGGCAATTATTTAGTTTTTAACTGACTAAACTTTTGAAAGGACGCAAAATTCATAATCGAAAAGCTTTTTGTTGATCTCCTTGCCTTGTCTTATCTTCTCATGGGTTTTAATTGGCTTCCTTTTCAACTCAATTCTTTGTTATTCACATTTATTTGAACAAAAGATATATTCTGAAAGTGAACATTTGTCTATATCCATGTCAGTGTTAACATTTAGTATTGTAAACTTCAACAGTTGCTTCAATTTTACTTCAGAAGTGCCAACTGTTGAGTTAAACCACTGTCTGAGGGAGGAAGAATATCAACATTTGCATTACGTTTTTTCCTCATATACGTAGGATCAAACCCCTAGTACCTTGTCCATTTTGCTTGGTTCTCTTGATTGTGACAGTCTGACAGAACAGGGGTGTGCAGAATGAGTTAGAACTTCCCTGTACTTGAGTGAAATATTAGTGGTGTATGATGTATATAGCTGAAGTTACAGCAGAAAGTTCCATCAGGAAAATCAATAAGTGATCTACTCTTTGAAACTGTCAATGATGCTACTTGTTGTAAAGTTGATTTAACAGAGTCTTCAGATGTGCATTTGCCATATTCGTTTCTTCTGGTAACAATTCGTTTATCCAGTATAATAATTATTCCTATATCCTTGATCACAGTAAAGTTGACAGTCACTTTCTGGTCAATGTCAGGATATTGTGCATATCTTGATGTGGAGAATGCATTCAATTGCAGAATCGATTGATTAAGTCTGAGGATAAGGTATAGTGTTAGAATGCAATGGATCCTTCACTTGCAGAATCAACACTGCAGAATCAGCACTTCTGCAGTGAAAGAAAGCTGAAATCCGTTGACAAAATTATTGAGACTTCTGATCTACTATGCGTACAATATGAGGTGATATTTGATTAATTTTTTTCTTCTTGACAGTATCTAGAATTTCTTCCATTGAACGTACTTGGTCCTTCAGCATCACTAGCAGCTACACCTGCATCAGCAACTGAAAAGGAGAATCCTAGCAAAGGTCGTACTGGATTCTGTGTCGATACCATTTCAATTGATACTTCAGATGCGACAGCTCGTGCAGATTTCAGCGACCTGCAACAATGAGAAAGAGAATTCTAATTGGATGCTAGACACCACGCCACTCCTCGACCATATCTTAACTATCATGGTCTAAAAACACCAGAAAACTAAACAAAATTAAGCTCTTACACCATGTATGTGTGTTAAGTATGCAGATTGCTCTTTCTTCAGGAAGGTGTATTATGTAACTTGTGATACATGTGTGATTTTCTTTCGGATATCCATTTCCTCAATATTGTGACACACATTGTTGAGTCTCTTAATCTTGATCCTCCTCCAAGGCTATGATGTATCTGATGGTGGCTGCTAGGTGTGACTGATTCTTAAGATTATCATATTACACAGAGAATAGAATTTTTGATTCGAAAATGTCACTGTTGTAACATTAATATTTAAGTGCAACTATTTCTTTCTCAAGCTTATAGAAAGTGTAAGGCTTTCTTCGTTCAAATTTTCGAATTCAAGTTGAATTTAAGTTCAAAATCGATATTTTTCTTTAAAAAAGAAGGAGCAATTTAATGGTTCATTGATTATTTATATCATTAGCGAAGATACCAAAAATGAAGCTAGAAGAGACACGTCCCATTGCTCAAAATGAGTATCGGAAGTTCTTGCTAGGTAAAGAGTAAATACAAAAGCTTTACTTAAAACAACTTTACAATCCTCCGCAATAGATCAAACATAAGAGAACCAAACATTACTGGCACTTTAAATTTTTAATCTTCAAACCTTTTTAATCCAGTTCAAGTTAATTTAGAAGCAAGACTGTGTCAGTCGTATTAGTATGTTGAAGGACTAAACTGGAAAAAGGATCATCTCTTTTTGAAGAAGTTATTGCCAAGCGCCAAGCGATGGCCGATGAGTAGTCACTTCTGTTACCTGTAGGACAAAAATGTCATTTCGTAAGTTCAATTGAGGGCATTTTGGGGAGACCGCGCCCATAATTCAGTTCGTCTATTTCCCTCCTAAACCCCCCGAGTGTTCTATTTCTTCCTTCCTTGCAACGCAGAGCAGAGGCAAAGATCAAGAACCGATTGCAAAAACCCATTCTCAAGGAGTGGTGGAACCACTAAGAGACGAAAAGGGGTCTGGGCCCCTACTTCCGTTGGAGGAGAACTATGGGAGCCCCTTGTTGTAATACGTTTCTCGCTCCTTGCTAAATAATTCACGAGCACAATGATGAAGATTACTTTATTAGAGAATGAAGAAAAACCACTGGAGAACTTGAAAAGTTGAAAGAAAACAGTAGACTAAAACTAAAAGAAAACTAAAACTAAGAGAAAAAAAACATGATAAAACACCATAACGGGGTATAATGTAATGTAAAGTGAGGGACTTTCAATCTGTAGTCAAACAAGCCTTTATAGTCATTCCTCCGGAAAACTTGTTGCTCTACTGGGGAAGTTTTGTTGCAGTAGAGTTCTTCTTTGGTCTCACGGTGGAGAGACTCTCACTCTTACTAAAACTCAAAAACAACGTGTACCCCTTTGTTAGATCAACATGATAGGTAATGTGAATAAATCATACACCAATTCCTCCGGAAAAATTGGCATTCCTCCTTGCTCGATAGGCTTTCCTCCAAAACAGAATTATCTCCTACATTAGTGGCAACATTACTGCAATTATGATGGAAAACAACTCAACCAACTAAAGCAAATTTTCATTCATGTGGCTTCCCCAAGGCTTGGACTTGATTCCCGATACATGGGCTCTACTTAGCCTATTAGGCTTAAACAAATATTTTGGTGTAAATAGTTTCACAACTATTTTTTTAGTTTTTCTCAAGTTCCAATCTAGATTAAATCAATGTCCATGAACATATTTAGAATTCTAAATTTTTTTAAGCTCGCATAGTTTACTTTCTATTCAGTTCAATCATGTTAATCCAAGTTTCAAGTCTTGTTTTAACATAGCTAGTTTAGTTTCAGGTGAACTGGAAAAAATACACGCTCATGTCAACACTTACTTGAATAACTAAAAAAATGGAATAGCTATACAACTCGAAATAAGTACATGTATAGTTTTTTATACTAAAAAATAGGTAAGTAAAGCAAATAACGTGAACCGAGCCAGATTAAACAGTCTTTGTCGTCTAACCCAACCCAGTTGTATAAATTGCAAAACCAACGTATACCTCTTCTACGGCAAGAAACCAAAATGTCTTTGAGCTAGGTCAAACCCACAGGCTGCAAACGAGCGCAACTCGTCAAGATTTTCATTCTCGTCCATATCAACACCAAAATCAACTTTGTGAACTTGTAATTCGTCGGTATTAAAGTCAGCTCCAATCTAAAGACTGGAAGTTCAATTCTTACTGAGAAAATTTAAATGATTTAACAAAAGAGACAATCTTCACCTCAACCAATCCTCTCTTCATCCAAGAAAGGAATTGACAGAAGAATCAGAATCTAAATATAGCTTTGTCTTCAACATCATCTTTTCTCAAGGATGAAATATCTTCTCAATGTTCAAGTTGTTAAATAATTTATTTCAGTTTTGGTTCTCTTTAACCACACAGAAAAGATTTTACAGAGATGTCTATGATATTCTCTAGAGAATACAAATTAACCTAATCATAAATAATGATAAATAGCGTTCTCACAAGGTTTACATATGATAAACACGACGCAAATAGAATTTGAGAAAAATACAAATATTTGAACATATTAACCTAACCGAGAATTAACCAAGAAATCATCCGAAAATTAGTTGTACTTTTATCTTTGGCGAATTTCTCCAATCGTTGAGCAACCATAAGACGTTCTCTTTTGTCCCAAGGCTGCTTCCCGGGACCCGGTGGGAATTGTACTTCTGACCTGAAAACCAACTGTTTAAGAGCAGAAGCATTCTTTAACAAGTAGATGGCAAACTCCATTTGGTTTGGGGTACTCCGAAAGCCTCTCAGCTCTACCATCTTTAGATGCTTCGGGACACATTCACAGGCCTTCGCCATCTCTTCATCAAAATCCTTTTCACATTTTGTCTGCAACCACAATCTCAAGTGTTATTTTACTGGATGGTGTAGTTTCGCGCATTTTTGGTTTCACTTCCGAGGCACATATTAAGGGCATTTTTCTAAGTAGATTAAATATAAATATATTGCAGAATGTTAAATGCTACAAAATACTAGTACTGGAGTCATCTCCGGGGCTACAATACTGAGTTGATCTCTAGTGGGACCAATCTATTGAACAAAAGGTAGTACTCCCTGAAAGAGTGAAACTACTATTTAATCTTCAACAAACTACATTCTACATGTAGAACGTACTTTTCTTTCAAACCAGCTTTTACCCGCAACGGAACTATCAAACAACTATACGTCAAAACCTGAAACCAGCTGCTAAATACCAACTTTAAAACCTGAAAGGATCTGAATGCATTCTTAAAAAAAGGATCAGAATGCATTGCTTACCACGAAATCAAGTGTACAAAGATGTGGAAAGGCTCTAAGGAAAGAGATAATCTTCAGTGCATAAAATTCTTCGTGAAAGAAAACCGAAAACAATGTTTTAACTTGGCTAAATACAGACAAGGTTTCAGGCATAAATTTCACCTGCATCCAAAAGTTCAAAGAGTTGCTACGACGTTATAATTAAAAACAGTAAAGGAAAAAAAAGCCTTCTTCCAACAATATTACTTCCACATAACCAATTATAATTATTTAAAATACGTAAAGATGTAAGCTTTGGTATATGCTCAGCAACATGAGTGAAAAAATGTCGTAGTCTCGAACTAGGAACAGCATAACTAAACTGCTTCAAATTAGGAGCTCCTCTTAAATCGAACAAAATTGTCTTTGTAGGACAAAGACATATGAAAGTGACAAGATTGATATTCAAAAACTCAATTTCCCCCACTCCATTTGAACAGCGAACTTCAAGTCTCTCCAGAAGAGGTAACAGGTTAAGAAACAATTTCTTAGGAAGGATACACCATCCGAAAATCAAGATTTTGAGTTTTGACAAAGAGGAAAACATGCTATTCAGGTGATACAGGGATGATGGTGAATCATATATGACGAGGCTCTCCAAGCATGTAAACTGGCAGGTAAAATTTTCTCCCAAGTTGCAAGCAACCAAGTCTAGGTGCTTTAAATTGCTGGTCTCTAAACCTTCAAAAGGCTCACTCTCCAAAACATATTTGCCCTCGACTCCCCTGCCGTTCTTATCCTTATCAATGGATGAACAGAATTTGTTGCAGTAAAAATGAAGAGTGAGCTTTTTAGTGCCTCGACCAAATGCAAATCTCACCCATTCATCAATATCATTTGTCCACTCTCGACCAAGACAGCACTTGATTGCAAACGAGGAAAATTGTGAGTCCCGATAAAATTGTAGGAACTGATTTACTGCTCCCACAAACTTTTCCTTGTACAGTACACAAGGGTTTTTACAGGCCCGAAACTTGGGTTTTATGATATTCCGATTAAACTGAAGCTTTGGTAGAGATGAGCAGACATGTTTCCATCTATGCGACAATAAACTTGTTTTGACAGCATCCCTCAAGTTTAAATATGAAAAAATGTTATAAACAAGCTCATCAGGCAATCTGCTGATATGATCCTTCTCCCTTCTTGAGGAGCTGATTGCCTATAAATGAATATTAGCATTAAGATGCAAAGCATTGAAGTCAAAAGTGAGAATAAAATCAACGTCATTCCTACTTTGTACACACATTGGAAACACAGTAAATATAAATCATTAATTCATACAAGAACTATAAGTTTTATGACAGTAGTACAATCCACAAAAAAGAAGACAAAATTTGAATGAAACGAAAGTAGAGTAACTCAACCGCATACCTGATCGCTGGGAGTTGGAAATAATGCTGCTTTTGACAACTTACAAGGATTCATCAACAACCCACCTGAATATTGCCTTTCGCCGCGACAGAGACAAAGAGAGCTTGGGGACCGAGAGAGCGCGGAAGGTGATAGAGAGCGGCGACAGAGACTACGAGCAACGAGACAGAAAGAGCATCGACAGTGATAGACCGAATGAGAGAGAAAGATCGCCGGGACTGAGAGAGTATAAGTGGTGATTGAGAGGGGGGAGCGAGAAAGAGCGGCTGCGATTGAGAGAGGCAAGAGCGGCGGTGATATTTTCTAATGAGAGGGAGCGGTGACCTTCTTTGGAAATTGAACCTGTTTTTGCGGCTTGAGATTGCAGCGGTGAGAGTGGCCCAAAACAGAGTTGATTGATCCTTCTTTTCTATAATTGCAGCGTCGTTTTGGAGCTGCTCTCAATTTAGTTTTTTTAGGGTAATGTGAATTATAGAAGGTATATTTAATATCTTATTTGCATTTTTTTAATATTTGAATTCAGTGGCAATTGAATGAATAGAGAGCCATAAAAAATAGTAAGTTTTAATTCGAAATTGAATATTTAATCTTTTTAATTAAGTTGCGTTCAAGTTAATTTGAAAGCACGACCGTGTCAGTCGTATTTGTAAGTTAAAGGACTAAACTGGAAAATAGCTATCTATTCATCTACTATTTCTTGTTGAAAAAGTTATTGAGACTTACCAAGGGTGTAGTCTCATAATGGACGAAATTGTCATTTAGAAATTGAATCAGGGACATTTTGGGGAGAAGGTGACGATCATTCAGTTCCTCTATTTCCCTCCCAAAGCCGAGTATCATAACAGCCTGTTTCTTTCTTCCTTGTAACGCAAGAAATTAAAAGCCAGAATCGATCGCTGCAACTCATTCCCGAGGTAATCAATTAACTCGTTGAAATTAATCTTCTTCTTCCTATTTCTTTTTTTAGTTTGAAAGCTGTACTATTTCTAGTAATGGTGAAATGGGTTTTTTTTTTCCTCATCGAAACTAATCCGTTTTTTTTACTATATCTAGTAATGGTGAAATGGGCTTTTTCTTTTCCACTCTGTGGAGCTTTCATGCTTATATAATCATCTGGAAGTGCCATTTTTACAGTTCTTTCTTCTTTACTGTCTAACTCTCATTATTAACGCTTTATGGTTGATTCACATTTGGGTTTCTTAATTACTTTCTAATGGTGAAAAATTGAAATGCTTCTAGTTTGAGGTAGCAATTATAATTCGGTATTTAGTAGTAGTTCACATATTTTGTACAATTAATCTAATCTTGTCTTGAATTTTCAAAACTTGATGAGTTTTCTATTAGGTCTTAGTTCCTGCATTGTGATTTTGTTATGCAAGTACATTTGCATATACCTGTATGTAAATACAGACTTGTATATACTTAATACTGATATGGCTTTGTTTCCAACCGAGATTCTCATTACTTTTCTATGGAAATTGGTTAAGTTGAGGGATGTTCTGTATGCAGTTTCTCTGTTATACATTGGCTCCTTGTACATATTCGGACTATTCCCTCCGAATAAAAACAACATAACTTAGCTCTTAAACTGATAAGATATACACTACGTAAGGCAGCGTTCTTTCAGTCTCTTTGTCGTCTCAATTTCTCTGCAAGATTTCTCCGTCGCTCCAACTCTCAGGTCTATGTCCTTTGTCTATTACATGGTGTTCGATGTCATAATTAAATTGTTCTCCATTTATTGCAAAATCGGAGAAATGACGGAGGACTTTCTTCTACAGGTAATTAATTAATCAGCTACTTGTTTCTGTCTTCTTGTTTGGGTTTAATACTGCAGAATTCGTCGAATATGTGTCACTGTGTGGAAATGTGGAAATTATAAAGTACTTAACTGACTAAACTTTGAAAGGACGTAAAATTCATTATTGAAAAGCTTTTTGTTGACCTCCTTACCTTGCCTATCTTCTCATGGGTTTTAATTGGCTTCCTTTTCAACTCAATTCTTTGTTATTCACATGTGGTTGCATACATTGATTTGAACAAAAGATATTTTCTGAAAGTGAACTTTTAATTCTAAATAAGGGGTGTCTATATCAATCTTAGTGTTAACATTTAGTCTTGTAAACTTCAACAGTTGCTTCAATGTTGCATGCCAATTTTTATTTCTTTTATGTGATACTATAATGTAGGAATTTTTAACTAATTGGTTGATCTTGGGTGGAAGTGCCAA
>CAODLS010212994.1:0-12660 GCA_948243855.1 Flueggea neowawraea | reverse complement strand
TGTGAAGTGAGTTAGGTTCAATAAACTATAAGTTGTCCACCTGAAGCAATTCTGTTATGAAACTGTAACTTTGAAAAATTGGTGAAATTTTTTTATAAGCAATTAAGAGCTGATATTTGGTAGGAATACACTATTATATGTCTGATATATTAGGATTAAATTTCAAGGCAAGAGGATTTGTTATGGATGTTCAAATATGGAGAAGAAACAGGTTGTCCAGAATTGTATAAAACAGAATTTTAGCTACCTTAAAAAATAATATATCTTCCGATATAATTGGATTGTTTTCTTTCAAATCAAATGAACAAATGCATTCATAATAGGTTATTAATAAGACCTCATTTGTTCAAAGCATAACATAAACATGCATTGCATAAAGAAATAGGGATTAGAACTAATATGATCATATACTATAGGACCTATAGCAGTAGAGAGGACACATGACCAGGTTCGCAGCTTGGATTATCTATCCTGATCAGGTGAATATAAACTTGAGAATAAGTTCAAATGTGTGTTATATAATTGTATACATGTTCGCACTTGCTAAAATGATTCTCTAGATGTGAATATATGGATAAATATTTGATTACTTGCTTATATGTATTACATGTTTTAATTGTGAATTGCTTATGATATGTTATATGGATATGTTGAGACTGTTAGTTGTGTATACAGAATGGAATGCATCACATGTATATTAATTATAAGATTAGATGTTGTTGCATACATATATGACTTAATAAAGGAGTTGTGACCATCTGGCTTTTGTATTCGCATTTTATACTGGACCTACGGGTCAAATTTGTACTGGACCTAAGGGTCAAATTCATACTGGGCCTACGGGTCAATTTCATACGGTGATGGCCAGACAATTATACAGATATACAGGAAATCTCGGGGCGGTACTTGGCTTGCTTGGTCACAACAAATAAAAATGGAATACAGAGTCATATGCACATGTTTATTTCTTGTAGTTATTTGATTATATAATTAATATTTGTGCTTACCTGGATTTAATCTATGATGACTTATACTCATTGAGTTGCGACTCATATAAAGCGCAAATATTTTTTCAGGTAACAGGTGAAGATATACTTTTGTTGTAAATAGCTTCCCGAGGATAGACATCAGTGCATCATAGGTCGGCTGACTGATGCCATGTGCTCCCTCATCCTCCTCAATTGCATTTTGCTAATTTTACACGTATAGAGTTTTGTAGTACAATGAACTTAATATATGAATATATAAAAGATTTTTGTTTATACGACTTTATGTTTGCTATGTACATATATACTTATATATGATATGCTACGTGTTTATTTTCTATTTGTTTAAATTATTACGCTATACGTCATAGGATATAAAGGTGTTACACCCTTTCTTTATTTTGTCCCTGTTTATTATCATCTTGCAGGTGATTCTTGTGGACTATGATGTTTGACAATTGATGCTCAATGAGGTATTCTGATATTGCGGTCATTGCCCTTTCGTCCAGGCCCCATTTGTATGATTTGTTAAATGCTCCACACCGGGTTCCTGTGGGATGCGTTTTTTTTTTCGTTTATTATTTCTTATATTTCAAATGATTTAATTTGAAATAATTTCTGCACTTAAGATTATATATATTTTGTTTAATGAAATAAAGTTTAAACCTTTATTTGGTTTTATTATTTATTTGAATATGATTTTTGGGTAGAAGTTATACACTTTGGAGGCTTGTGCAAGATGGATCGGACTCCTATAGACGGTTCACCTCGTATGCTGGTCATGGTCCCGGGAATGGGTCATGACAAAGGTGGTATTAGAGCCTAGGTTTTGTAAGTTTGAGAAGTTATGTACTCTGATACCAAAGGTAGTATCAGAGCCTAGGTTTCAAAAGTTTGAGAAGTTATGTACTCTGATACCAAAGGTGTATCAGAGCATTGAGTTCTGTATTTTCTGGGTCGATTGTGGAGCTTAGGTATCTTTGATTGAGTTAGTTAGATTTGCCTCTATATGCCTTTCTGACTTTGTTTTAGCACACTGATATATGTCTCGGTATTGTGGCAATAATTTGTAATTTGATGTCTGCATGTATGCATCGGTTGTTTGTTCTGTTCTAAAATGCACCACTGGCATAAGAGAGTTAAAAAGGCCGTTAGGCGATGATTCGCCAAAGCCGCCAGTTAGTCTAATGTGGATTAGCATGATTCGCAAGATATGTCAGAGGTTGCAGTTTCAGCATCTCAGTCTTAGTCACCGCATGTGATTCAATAGGATATGTTTGGGCGTTTTGTCCATACCCTTTGGTATTTTGAACGATTCTTTCCTGGTTAGGTAATCGAGAGTCAGCCAGCTGTAATTGCTCCGATAGTTGCACCGGTTGTACCTGAAATTGATTTTAGTAGCCATTTGATAAGCCTTTTGAAATTCAAGCCACCGAAGTATAAGGGTAAGATGTGGAAAGATCCACAAGATGTTATCAGGACATTAGAGCGTTGTTTTGATGCTCTAGATTACACTGATGACTCTGAGAGGGTCAGATATGTGACATTTTCTTTGGATAATCGTATAGATTTGTGGTGGAAAAGTTTCCTGAGAAAGAGGAGTATCTCCTAAGTAGAGTTCAAGAACGAACTTATGTTGGTTGTTCTTCCTCGTGGTAATAGAGATAAGGAAACATATAAGCTCAATTCTTTGGTGTAGTGCTTGCTCTAATAAGCTAGGTCGCAAATACCTCTGGCAGTGTGGAAAGCTAAAACGTCACTGCTACATGGCACGTGTTAGCCGACTGTAATAACTCTGATATTTCTTTTGTTCCTATATTTTGTATATGTATTCCTTTGGACTCTGCGAACTTTTGTGCACTTGGCATGGGTTCTTTTGAACTTCTGTGCATCTTTTTATACTTTGTTTCTAGATCCTCTGAGCTTTGTATATGCTTATATGCATTCTCTTTGTTCTAGTAAGATATCCTGTTGGAAAATTTTGTTGGAGATTCCTTGTTTCTAAGAATCAAGTGTAGTTGATTTGATGACAAGATAATTTTCATTTTGTTAACTGACGATTGGTTTCAATTCACTCTGAGAAATTGAAGTCAGTAGTGGTGCTTCCAATAAGGAGTGAATGATCTGTTATGATCATGACAGGTATTTGGCGTAGGGGTTTGAATACATTTTCGGGTTTGAATACATTTTCAGATTTGAAAGTGAACTCGTAAGACATACCAAGAATATGAGATTTCTCTGGAATGTCTTTCGAGAAAATTTCTAAGACTTTGTCTTGTACAAGCAATGAAGTTGTATGAATTAATCTGGACTCAAAAGATTTTGCGGTTTATTTGATACATCGAGAATCGACAAAGGTGAATGATGTGATTCAATGTGGTTCGGAGTGAAGTTAGAATTTATAAACTATGCCCTATATGGGAATAGGTGAAAGGTTTGTTCGGTAGACAACTGAGGATGTTGCTACCTTTGTTTAATAACATTGTTTGACGGAATAAGTGGAGTTAGATTCAGAAGTAAGCTTATCATTTGATCCTCGAGATCAATTTGAATTGATTTTGAGGGTTGAACATCAAAAGAGTAATTTCTTTTGGTTCTTTACCTTATTTCTTTCAGCAACATTTGATTTGTTGCATCCTAATTATTCTGTGGAGCAATATCCGTTGTTCCTTTCTGCTCAGCATATTTGTGTAATTGCTAAGGCTTTTGAATTTTGATCTCTTACTAGTGTCTAATGTTTGTTCTTCCGACACGTGATTTTTTAAGCTTAGAGAGACATGTTCTTTTTTCTTTGTACTTTGCAATTTGTTCCTTAGGAATGTTGTCCCATGATGTTCTATGATTTAATTTTTTTGTCAATTAGAATAAGACCCAAATTGTTCTCTGTGGATATGGCAGTTGTTAGTTTCCATGATTCTTAAGTCTGTATCGATGTTTTCTGCATCTGCACGTCATTGTATCTTCTGCCTTTGCTTTTGGACATTTTGAAATGTCCATATTGTTTTGCATATTTGAGTTTGAGCACCCTGAGGTGTTACTTTGTTGGATGAGGTGTAGATGTCCGCACTCGTCTGAATATGTCAGTTTGTAAGCCAGCATTCATTGTTGCTGCACACGTATTCTTTGGTATCTTTTGTTTTGATTTTGCATAGTGTTTGTCTTAGTTGCATATCTCGTTACAAGAGATCTAGCATTTTAGTAGGGTGTTAGTTAGACTCTATATGGTCTGATGTTATGATAATGTTGGGATTTTATTTTTATTTGGAGACTTAGTTCTGATTTCTGAATTGAGAATTTTGAATCATATTTTGATTTAGAGACTTAATTTTGATTTTTGAATTGAGAATTCAGATGTCTGACTAGATTGAGATTCTAGTTGTATTGATTTGAATCTTTTGAAAATTCGAGGACAAATTTCTTTTGAGGGGGAAAGAATGTAATAACTCTCCCATTTTGATCATTTCTCTGTAGCGTTCCGAACAACTCTGACAAGATTTTTGGTGAAACGTCACTCGATTGATAATAACCTTTGTTCATTTGGGAATTTGATTCTCGAAAGCTTTAGGTGATTTTTGGTGTTTGAAAAAATTTTAAGGATGTTACCTATGAAAGTTTAGGTGTGGTTAAGTCCCAAGAGTGATGGGATTCATGATTTGAAGTTAAGAACATGTTGGAGGCATGATTTTGTGCGCGTAGAGCTTACTAGAGGCCATCTACGTGCATAAAAAGACTACCTACGAATGTTGTAGGTTATTCAGGTCAATTTGGGGGGCGGTGTAAGCTATCTATGTGCTTTGTAGAAGGAGCCACACATGTAGATCATGAACTGGGAATGATTCGTGAGGTGTTTATGCTGACTACGTATGTTGTGAAAGGTACGACGCACGTAGAACAGGCATAACATACATTGTATTGGGTATGACGTACGTTGATCTTAGATTCTGGAAGATACGAAGTTTCTGGATTGAATCTGACCATGTCTACGTGCATAGTATGCGGTTCAACGTTCGTAGAAGAGTCACAACATACGCTGTCATAAGGTGCAACGTACGTTGCCTTTGTGATTCGGCGAAACGATGTGTTTCGATCCGTATGTGTTTATATATACCTCTTACTCGACCTTCGTTCGTCATTCCTCATTTTCATACTCTCTCACTCTCAGACAGATTCTCTCTCTTTGCCTTTGCTTGCCCAATGTTTCTGAACATCTTTGGAGGTAAGACCGAACATCTAATCTTTTCTTTTCATCTGTTTGATGCCTCTGATTTTTGAATCATGTTTTGGTATGATTTGGTTTAGAGTTCTGATTCTTGGTGAATCTGATGAGCAGGAAGCTAAGGGGTTATTAGAGGATGATTGTTTGAGGTAAGGTCGTCCTTCCTTTCCTTTTATTTCATCATTTTCATGTATTAATCTAGGAATCTCTTTTTGGACTGAATTTGCATCTAGGGTTTGGATTTGATGTTTCTGATGGATTGGATGTTAAATAATGATTATCTATGGTTATTTAAGGTTAGAAAAACCTAGATTAAACTCATAATCAAAGGATTTGAGGTTGCTCTGAATGGGCTAGGGTTTAATTCGGGTTTGTGTAGATCTTTGATGATTTTGAGTTTTTTTTTTTTTTGAGAAAACAACCATAGATTTGAGTTCTTGATGTTGAGTTTGATCAGTTTAGGTGTTTTAAACTGATTTCTATATGTTGAATCAAAAAAATGAATTTTTGGGGTAAATTGCCTATAGAGATGAAACTTAATATTTTGTAAGTTTGAGGTTAAAAAAATAGTTTTTGAATATTTTGGAGTTTGATTTGATAATAGAAATACCTTGGGTATTGATTAGTAAACTCTGAACAGTTTGAAGACTTAATTTTCCTAGTACATTGAGGTCTAATGTCGATGAGCGATAGGGTTTCGATTTGAATGTGATTTCTGACGTCGTTGGCGTGGGGTCTGCATTTGCATCTCATGCATGTTTGTGTTGCCACAGTCACTGTATTTGATATATTTGTAAATGTTTGTTTCAGCTCAGCTCAGTTCCTGAGATGACCAGCCATCGACCGGTGGTCAGTATTTCGGAGTTTGGAAGCTCGACATCTAGGTGAGTGGATGATAGCTTTAGACACATAGGTTGTGTCTCTTTAACGTATATTTATTTTCGATGTGTATCACATATAATCTAATAATTTGACCTTGGTGAAATGGATATTCAAACTCTGTTTTCGAAAACTGATATATACGTATGTATATATCCTCTCTCTCTCTCTGTTTTGATTTTGACATGTGTGCTTTGTTTTATGGATCCTATGTTAGGGATGTTGATGTGTTCTAGATAAACAATATTTGTTCGAGTTTTAGAATGTCTTTTCGAAATAAAGATTTTGTTTCTAAAAAACAAATATATATTATATATATATATTTGAATTATGAAATTATTTTGGAAAATCAGTGATTTTTTTTTAGACTTTGATATATAAGCTAGCCTAGCTATCGGGGCAGACGGTAGCCATATTGTCATGATCAGACACATGATTGGATTATGAATTAGTGGCAGAGTCCACAATCATTATACGGTGGTAGAGTGACCCGGCTCTCACCACACTATGTTTATGGTCCTTTATTCGTGATATATGTTTTGACTCTGATATCTATGAAATATGTTTTGATTTTGAAAATAATACTATTAGTATTATGATGCCTACGAGGCAAAGCTTTGATTCTGAAGTTTTGAGAAAAGCTACAAAGGTTTTGAGTTTAGTTTTTGAAACGTTTAATAACAATTTTGAAAGGATTTCTGAAGTTCTGGCTCATCTTAAGATGTTTTTGTTTTGAAACCTTTGTTAAGGCAAAAGATTTTCTAAAGAATCTCACTTGGGTTTTAAAACATTTAGCTATAGTTTAATTTGAAGATACTCTGGAAAAGGTTTTGCTTAGTTTCAAAAAATAATTTCGTGCATGCTGTTTGCTCTGATTGCAAATAATTTTGAAATGGATTTGAATCGCTATTACATATGTAGCTTGTATAAAAATGTATATATGTTGGCTATATCTGCATGTGGTATTTTCAAACTGTTTTCAAAACAGTCTTTGTGAGGCACGTATGAGGCGATCTGGAGTGTTGTCCCTCACTGGGTTGACCCCCCTTTCTCTGTTTTGTCCCCGTTTATTATCATCTTGCAGATATTTTTGTGGACTATGATGTTTGACATTTGATGCTCAGTGGGGTATTCTGACATTGCGGTCAGTGCCCTTTCGACCGGACCTCATTTGTATGATTTGTTAGATGCTCCACACCAGGTTCCTGTGGGATGTGTTTTTGTTTCGGTTATTGTTTCTGATATTTCAAATATTTTAATTTGAAATAATTTTCGCACTTAATATTATATATATTTTGTTTAGTCAAATAAGGTTTAAACCTTTATTTGGTTTTATTATTTATTTGAATATGATTTTGGGTAGAAGTTCTGTACTTTGAAGGTTTGTGCGAGATGGGTCAGACTCCCATAGATGGTCCACTTCGTACGCTGGTCATGATATCAGGAATGAGTCGTGATAGGTATGGTTTCAGATCTTCAAATTATTTAATAAATCGTGGATTATTCCAATAAAATTTTGAGTTATTTGAGCAATGGAGAACGAAAATACCAGAAAAATATTTGGCAGGCACTTTGGCAACTTATCTTATGGGAATCATGGAAAAGCACTGAATAAAAGAATTTTCTCTCAGAAGATGACAAGCAGTAGCGTATTAGTTCATAAATGTATCTGCAACTGCAAGGTAGTTTTTTTGGTTAAGCGTATTGAGAGTAGCTTTACTTATGTTGGAAATTAATGATGAATATAGATGTCCTGAGGCTATATATACTAACTTGGCAACGACAACAATTTTTCATGGACAAGGTTTTCTCCTTACTTGGTACCATAGCTTTAAATGTGCGAAAATATTTTAAGTAATGGAGTTTTCTCTATTTCTACTATGGGTTCGTTTGGTTTAATTTTTCAAAAAATTGTTTTTCAAGAAGTAAGTCCTTAGAAAATAACTTACAAATGTGTTTGATTAGCATGTTGAATTGTTGAGAAGTGTAACTTATTATATTTGGTTCAAAACTATACTTATCAGGAAGTTAGTTGAAAAAAATCAATAATACTCTTTTTTTTATTAAATTCAAATTAATAATATAAAAATATAAAGAAAAAATATTTTTTTACATAACATTTTTTCTTATGAGAAATAAACTACAGTTTTTTTCACACAATTCTATAAAGAAGACTATTTTTAAAAATTGACAAAATTTATTTATTTGATTAAATGAAAAATATTTCATATAAAACATATTTTGAAAATCCTAAAAATATAAAATATTTTTTATAACTTATATAAAATTAAAATTTATTTGTAAAATATTTTATCAAAAATTTATTTATAAAAATAATTTATTAAAATTTATTATTGAAATAATTTATAAAAATTTAAAATAAATAAATAAATTATAAATAAATAGTATTATGAGAATATATTCGTAAAATGGTTGGTTGGTTACTAAAGAAGTTGAACTTTCTGACCTTCTCAAAAAAGTTACTTCACGAGATCAAAGGGAAGTCAAGCACTTTACTTCCTGGAGTTCAACTTCCTTTATTAAATCAAGTAAAAAAATTTTATCTACTTCCCGGAAAGTAGCACTTCTTCCCTTTCTGACACCCAACCGAACAAGTTCTATGTTACTGCTTTAGTGCCTAAGTATTTAATAATATATATAGAGAGAGAGGAGTGTTTCAAGACTTTATTCATATAAAGGAATACTTAAATTATTAGTAAAATGAGTTGGAAGTTTATTCATAAAATACAACTAATTGCGAATGGTAAGAATTCTTTTTCACCCAATTAAAAATTTTGAATTGAAATTTGGGTATATATGGAGAAATCTTAAAAGTTTCATAGTAGAATTTGCCACAACAACAAAGATTTTACTCAGTTTAAATTTGAATTGATCAGATATCAAAATATTATCTAAATATCATGTACTTTTAACAAAAAATACAATCAATTTTCACTATCATATCATTATTTTAAATCACTTTTGGCCTCATTGAAATAATTGAGAATAAATAAAAATTAAACTGTTTAAGGATTGAAAAATGAAGATTTATAATATTTCAATAGCTGAAAGTAATTAAAACATATTTAAGAACTAAAATAGTCACATATAATTTGAGGATTGAGGAGGACAATAGAGGCTTTTTTTTATTAGTGTGGAGAGCTAAACCTAATTTTAAAGAGTATTTTGATAATTCAACTCTAATTAATTGATAATCCTTTCTGTAATTTCTCCCTTTGACCATTTTAATTTAATGTTAATGTTGATATATGCATGAGAACGATGAGAGTAGTTTTGAAAGAAGCTAAGTGGGATCCCATTATATGTATGTCTTATTATTTCAACCAAATACAGGGAATGTGAGATTATTTAATGATTTAGTTACATGTTAAGGCCAAAAACACCACCAATTTTTTTTTCCAATTATCACGGAGATTGTTGGAGATACTGAACAGCATTGGAGGTATTCCAACACAAATACAAGTATCGTCCTATTCATAAAAATTTAAATTGAGGGTCCCGGAGAAGTGATCTATGTCAACAACAATGGCCAATATTTGGCCTCATCTAATTTTTGCCTTACTATTATGGATCATAGCAACTAATTATGTAGCCGCAAGTGATGATTACAATTATGTATCACAACTGCCCGCAAGTTCAGGGTTTAGGGTAGAAAAGTTCGAATTGATTTAACACAAATTCAGTTTATTGATTGAACACAAATGTTGGTGACTAAATTTGTGTAAACGAGTTCAAGTTGAATTACTAAGAAAAATAATTAAAATTTAGTGCCTCCATTATAAAACTGACTAAACTTGAATAAGAATATATGCTTTTTATCAAAACTTTAATGCTTAAATTTTCAACTAATCTCGTTTTAATTTTATTTTTTAATTATAATATAAATTAAATTAATTAAACGCATAACTATAAATATTAAACTACAGTTTAGAAAACAACTATTTATTTACTCGTAGAGCTGACCTAAATTTTCAACCTTTTAGTTAGCCCTTTAAGAATGGAGAGTGCCGCAACGGTCCCTGTATTTTCAATAATTAATCGTCTTGTCCCTGCTACTTCAAAAATCACCTTTCTCGTCCCATACATATAACTCCGTCAGATTAGATTAATTAGCTGTGTTATTATGTCATTATTAGAGGTATAAATCTGAAATTTTCCAGTTGAGTCCACTTGCTAATAACATAAGAACTTGTGCCGTCAAATTAACAAGCTGGATCATAGTAGTTTGTCAATAACATCAATGACTAGTTCTCTTTAAGCAAGAAAATAATTAAGTGATTGAAGAAGAGTAATCCCTATTAATTTGGTCATATGATAAAGCTAAGATATATACAGAGTAGGTACAACTTACAATTGTTGTACGACTTGATTGTGTCCTACTGGACTAATAAGGTTTTAATAATATAACGTTAGAAGAAAATGGTGCAAGTCAAAAAGTTAATTGCAATGTTGCTTTCTGTGCTGTTTCGGAAATTCCACTTTCCTAAAGATTAATTCCAAGAAAATTTTGTCGGCAATGTTAAGTGGTTGGATTTATATTGTTAATACTGAAATTTATGTTTTTTTTATGTCTTATTAATTATGAGATGTCTAAATCTCAATCTTCTTGGAGTCAACGGAATATATATTGAGATTAATTAATTTATGAATTGAAAGAAAATCATGGTTCAATTCCAATCATTTTTTGATTTTTTTTATTTTTTCAATGCCTTGATCCACTTGTTACGGACGAAAATTAAATAAAAGGTAATTTTTTTATCAAATTTATTGTTATAATTTGAAAATTTTAATGAACATGATTATACCAACTACTTTTTTTCAAAATTTTATAGATCATGATTAGCATTATTTCGCCAAAGAAAGGTTGAATTATATTATATTCCCAATTCCATTCTCACAAGACTGAATTAATATTTTTTTTCTAGATTAAATGATTATATGTAGATTAATGTGGCTTGGGATATAAAACGCAACAACTCTAAATAAATACTAGGTATATCTATAATAAAGTAGTGATCTCGATAAAATGCTAAAAACTTATGGTTACGAAATTCCAGAAAAATTATGACCAAGCATGACTCAGATGGTAAAAACCCATAAACAATATGATTTTTCCCACTTTGGTATCACTAAAAATTCATAGCAAGCATTTTCTAGTTATAAATAAAACTCTGCACTTCATTTACAAGGTACATAATTCTATTTGCATTTTAAATTTAAAGCTACAAATTAAGGAGTATATTGGATTATGACTTTTAATAATTTTTGTAGACTTTTTTTAAGTGAATTGTAATACCCCGAATAATTTTTATAATTATTTTTGAGATAATTATATTTGGAGTAATTATTTTGAATAATTATTGGTGGATAATTATTTTTGGGAATAATTATTTTTGGATAATTATTTTCGGAATAATTATTTTTGGATAATTATTTTTGGAATAATTATTTTTGGATAATTATTTTTGATAAATTTGGGTAAAAATTTGAAATAATATTTTTTGGTGTTAATATGATTTTTGAGGTATATTGGGTAATTAAATTAAGTGAAAATTGGTTAGAATTGAAAAAAAGAAAGAAAAATAGAAGAAAAGAAAATAAAAATTGGACTACAGGTCGTCTGCAGTTGGACCAAATGGCGTGTCGTTTCGGGTGTGTGCACAGTAGTCTGTGTGAAGGAACGAAACGACATGTCGTTTGCGTCGAAGGGGAAACGGCAAGTCATTCGCGTTGACGGACGTTCGGTCGTTCGTTCTGAAGGGACAAACGACGTGTCGTTGGAGTCACCAGACGACCGGTCGTTCGCGTCCACTGGAACTGTTTCCTTTGGTAGCAAAAACGACATGTCGTTCGGTCCGGTTTTTAAAACCCAGCAGCGTTTCTTTTCTTCTTCCTCGTTTTTCTAGGTTCCTCACCGAACCTCATAGCTCTCTCTCTCTTATTTCTCTCTCATCATCTGGCTCTCTGTCTCTAATCTCTCTTCTCCTCGTCGGCCGAAAAGCCACCGGAGGTAATCTCTCTCTCTCCTCTTTTCTTTGGTTTGTTCGGTTCGGTTTTTGAATGAAAACCGAACTGAATTTTTGAATTTTGGGGGCGATTTTGGATGGTTTTTGGACGGATTTTTATGGGGTTTTGATGGGGAGAGTGAGTAGAACATGAATCTAGGTTGAAAGTTGATGAATGATGGATTTTTGATGGAAGGTTATTTCGGTCCGAATTCGGTTTGAAGTGTTTGGCTCGGTTTTTGGATGAACCGAGGGTTAATTTGGACTCCTTGGATGATTTTGAGTCGAATGGTATGGTTGAAATCATTGGGTTATGCTTGGCTCGGGATAAGGGACCATTTAGCGTGTTTTTGTAACGAAGGGACTAAACTGAAATTTTGAATTTTCTGGAAAAAATTTGAGGACTGAGTCCGATATTTGCCATGAGGGACGGATTTGTAATTTTGAAAAATTTGCGATAAAATGGTAATTTTTGAAAAAGTTGGGTAATTTGTGTAATTTTGAGAAAATTGAGGTTTTAATTGTAAATTGGGATATTTGGAGGATTTAAATA
>CAODLS010212883.1:0-10123 GCA_948243855.1 Flueggea neowawraea | reverse complement strand
TGAGTAAGAATAGTTTGTAGTTCTTATCAAAACATCATAATCAAAACTTTGCCTTGTATACTAATAGTATTATTTTCAAAATCATATCTTATCGTTGTGGAATTTGCCTATACTCAACCTGCAGATGTGGGATTTGCCTAGACTCAACTCATGAGGTTTGCCCCACCATCACCATTAGTTGAGGTTTGCCCTACCACCGTTAAAAATCAAAACGTATTCCATAAATACCAGAGTCAAAAACATATATCACAGATCTGGGACCAAAGCAAGCGTGATGTGGACTTCGCCACAAATCACTAGACATAAACAAAAGTTTTGTGGACTCTGCCATAAATCACTAAAAGTCTGGACCAGTCATAGTGTGATGAGGACCCGTCTCTATCAATATCAAATCATGTGCCTCGTCAGGCAACATGGCTACCGACACCCCTGATAGCTGGGTTGTCTCACTCATTGGTATACCAAAGGCTACATGCCTCGTAGTAGAGGTGTCCCATGTCCAAAACATATACATAGTATATCCAAATCAAATAGCAAATGGTCCTGAGACTGAGTATATTAAAACTAATAGCAAATGGTCATGCCACCGGGTATGTCAAAACCAAAGGTTATATATAAGGTACCACTTATATATCGAAATACAAAACATACTTACATAAAAGTATGATTTCCAAAATATTTACCAAATCCAAAGGCATGATTTGCAAAACCGAGTATGCAAATAGTCAATCGTTTGACCAAAAACGAGTTTCAAAATTTCTTCCCTAAATATTCCAAAATATAATATAATCAAATTATATTATTTCAAAAAAAAATTCATCTTTCGCCGAAACGCAAAATCTTTCAAAACAGAGTATCATTACTCTTTTTCCAAAATCCAAATGGTTTTCCAAAAACCATTCAATAACAAACAAGTCCTCACATATACCAAATTTTAGGATTCCCAATCCTTTAATTATTCCGGTTTCATGATAAGGTGATAGCACAACAAAAATATATAATTAGAAGAGACACAACCTATGTGTCTGAAGCTGCAATCCACTCACCTGGATGCCGAGCCTCCAAACTCCAAATCGCTGACCATCGGTCGATGGCTGATCACCTCAGAATCAACTAAGCTGAAACAAATATTCACAATAGATCAAACACGGTGACTATGGTAAAACAAAACATGCGTTAAATGCAAATGCAGACTGAAATGGCAACAGCGTCAGAAATTCCATTTCAATCAAAGATCTAGCACTCACGGCCCAAAAATCCAAATCTATGTAAAATTATAATTTAGTCCTCGACTTTTGTAAAATTAAACTAGTCACTCAAGCCAGAGAATATACAAATGACTTTTCCAAGTAGTCAAATTTCTCAAAAGAGCTCTCGAACTCTCTGAATTTACAACTCTAGTTAAATTCCTCGAAATTACAAATTTACACCTAAATTCTCAAAATTACAAATATATCCTAACTTTCCAAAATTACAAATCTAACTCTCAAGTTTCTCAAATTACAAATCTGGATATCAACTTTCCAAAATTTCGAAATATCTATCTCAAAACTTTATTCTCAAAAATACCAACTTTCGATTCGGCCGACAAAAATCGAAACCAACTATACCTATGGGTTCATCTCAATCTCAGGAACATTAATCCATCAGCAATTTCCTCAAACTAACAACAAAATCATCAGAAATTGGTTAAACCCGAATCTAGCCCTAGCCATTAAAAGAACTCATCATTTCTTCTGATTTCAAGTTAGATTTATGTTAATCTAACCTCCAACAATCATAATCTAACAACCTATAACATCCATTTCAACAGAAACATGCAAAATCTAAAACCCATTTCATTTTCGGCCTAAAACTCATTTCATAAATTAAATGCATGAAATGGATGAAAGGAAGAGATTAGAACTGAAATCTTACTTCCAGAGATGTGTAGGAATGTTGGGGAACCAATGGGAGGCAGAGAGAATCGATCTGAGAGAGTGAATGTGTGAAAATGAGGGTTTCAGACGAGTTTTACGCGTTTTAAACGACCACAGATGGAAACGCATCGTTTGATATTTTCAAAGGTAACGTACGTTATTCTGTCATGCAACGTACGTCTTGGTGTCACAATGTAAGTTATAAAGTGTACAACGTACGTTGTCATGGTCAAAATGCATCCAGTAGCTTCTATTTCAAAAACGTAACTTCACAACGTACGTCTCAAACTCACAACGTAAGTTGATCATCTTTCCTTCCAGATAAAGTATGTCATTTTACCACAACGTACGTTGTGCAAGAATTCCAGTTAACATATGTTTCACAATCTCCAACGTACGTCGGCATACTCCAGACAGCATTCTTTAACTTCCTTTCATTCCAAACACGTGTCAGATCCTTCCCGATGCCCGACGACACCCAACCTTACAAAAATAACCTCTTTCAAATATCCAAACATCATCTCGAACATTCGAGAATCAAATCATAACTGAGGTTATTCAAAACTTGAATGACATCCCACTGAAAAACTTGTTCGGCTTGATCGGAATGCTACAGAGAATTGATCGAAACGGGAGGGATATTACAGTTGCTCTAGTAAGAGAGGTGTAACTTCTGCATTTTTTGTATATCTTACTCGAGTAAGAGTTAGGCTTACTCGAGTAAGCCCTGAATTCTGGGTAGCAGTGTAGTCTATTATCTGTCTATATAAGTGGTTTTGTTCTATATTTGTTGGCTATTTTCACTTTATAATGCTTCCTTAACCTCTAGAAACACTTTCCATCCATTTTCTTTGCTTCTTGATTCATTTCTTCAAGGATTGAAGGTAAAATTTTCTATTTAGTTAGCTTGTACTTTAGCTCATGCATATATCATTGGAATTTGATTTTTGATGATGATAACCGATGGTTTAAGAACATGGATGGGTCTAGGTGTAATATCCTGTATTTTCCCCGGTTGAATTTTTTCGGTAGAAAATTTTTTTCTTCTTCGTTAAATGAATTTTTGTAAATTTTGTAATCAAGGAATGTATTTTATTGGTTTTATAAAATTTGATATGAACAAATTTTTGTTGATTTTATTGATTAAAATTATTATTTTCAATTTATTTTAGTAAGAAAATATTTTGTTAATTTGTATTAATTATTCAGAAATTTTTCGTTAAATTTGAAATTTTATTTTTCAAATTTGAGTAGTAAATTTTTAGTTTTAAATGTTATTTGGGTGGAGGAGTTTTGTGAATTTTGGAAATGATTGGAAGTTGTTTTATTAAGTGGAAAAATGAAAGAAAATGAAAAGGAAAGAAATGGATGAGCTACCGGTCGTTCAACATCAAGGGCGAACTGCATGTCGTTTGATTACTGTGGCGGCTATTGTCAACGTATTAAGCCGGTCGTCCATGCCCCTGAGTGTCAGCCACTGACCAAGAACGACATCGTTTCGTCTCTTCACCCTTCAGCGTCAAAACGACACCGTTTTTGTTCTTCTTCATTTTCAAAAACAAACCTGACAGCAGCAACCATCTCTCTCTGTCTTTGTATTCTTCGTCTTCAAACCCAGAAATCCGTCTCTCTCCCTTTCTCCTTCGTTCCTCTTCATTTTTTGCACAAGCCAAGGTAATTTTTCTCTTTCTCTCTTCTTCATTTCATGCGTTTTTTGCCATGGTTTTTGCTGGAAAATGTGGGTTTCGGCTAGGGCTTAGGGTTCTTTTTTTCTTACATGTTTGGCTGGAAATGAGTTGGATTTTGATGGGTAATGATGGATTGAGGATGAGAGAACACGATTATAGCTTAGAAATGGTGATTTAAGGAATTTTTCTTAATAGGTTTGTTGGATCCAAAAATTGTAGGGTCGGGTTCGTTAGTTTTGATGCATTTTTTGAGAAATTGATGGTAGATTTAGGTTCCAGGAGTTGATTTATGTCAGTTGGAATAAGTGCGAACATCGGGTTCAACTCCGTTCGATATTTAGGGCATTTTTTAAAATACTTTTTTTCGTCGCAAGGACTTAGTTGTAAAAATCTATTTTTTCTAGAATAATTGAAGGACTGGGACTGATATTTTACATATTGGGCAAGATTTGTAATTTTATAAAAATATTGACTAAATTTACAATTTTGGAAAAATGTGGGTAATTATGCAATTTTGATAAATTGGAGGTTTTAATTATAAATTGAGTTAATTGGAGGATTTAATTTTAAATTCTGAAAGTTTGGGGATTAATTATTAATTTTTGAGGTTTTAGAGACTAAAGTATAATTTTACGAAAGCCGGGAACTAAATCGTAATTTTACATGGATTTGGATTTTTGGGACTAGAGTGTTAGACCTTCAACTGAAATAGGTTTTCGACTGTCGTTTGAGTGTCGGAGTCTGTATATGCATGTGCACGTATTACGGTACAACTACATCATCATATTTCGTTTTGTTCCTGATAGATTTGTCTCTGATGTCTTTGTTCTAGTTTCCTATTCGTGCCATCAGGATCGACCACCATTGGTGCGTGATTGGGTCATTCTGCTTGGATATCCAGGTGAGTGGATGACATCTTCAGACACATAGGTTGTATCTTCTAAAATTATATGTTTTTGACGTGCCTGGACATGACATGCAATCGGATTAATAAAGGATAGGAAATCCTAAAAATATAACTTATGTGATAACCTTGGTTGTGGAAACCAGTTTTGGAAATTGTTTTGTTTCCAGAAATAAATATTAAGTTTTTTGGTATTTATTATGATTTTCGAAATAAATACTTTGTTTGGATTTTCAAGAGTATTTTTAGATAACTATGATGGTTCAATCTTCCGCACTTTGTGAGGTACTTTTGTCAGCAGTGTGTGCCCTATTGTTCGGGCCCAAGTTTCTATTATGTTAGATGCTCTACACCGAGTGGTGGGTCATCGTCCTGTATTTTTGTTATGATGATTAAATTATTTTTAATTATAAATATTTGTTAAGTATTTTGAAAATGTGGCTATATATATTTAGTATTCGGGAATATTATTTTCTCTAAAATTTGTTATTTGTAAAATGTTTTAACATGACTAATAAGCCGGCTAATATATTGAATTTGGGTATGTGTTTCTGTACTCCGAGGCTTGTGCGAGATGGGCCGAGCTTCCACAGACGGTTCGCCTCGTACGCCGGTCATGGCCCGACTTTGGGTCGTCACACTAAGATATCTAAAACTTGATGAAATGATTTGATTTAAGTTGTTTGATGATGAAATGAGGAGAGGTTAGCTTAGAAATGGATGAATTTAAGAAGGAACTTGAGTGGATGATTTAATCTTTGAATTTTTGGAAGATGATTTGGAGGTCTGACGATTTACTGATGTTAACAGAATATTAATCTGAAGTTTCTAAACTTGATTAAAGATGAATTAAATGGATTAAACAGTATAGTTTTCGTCACGACCCATTACTGAGACCATGACCGGCGTACGAGATGAACCATCTATGGGAGCCCGGCCCATCTCGCACAAGCCTCAATATACAGAACTTCCACCCAAAATCATATTCAATTGAATAATAAAACAAAATAAAGGTTTAAACATCATTTATTAAAACAAAATATATATAATATAAATTGCAAAAATAATTTCAAATTTAAAACATTTGAAATGACAGATACAATAACAAAATCAATAACAAAACCCACAGGAACCCGGTGTGGAGCCTCTAACAAATCATACAAATGGGACCCGATCAAAAAGGTACTGACGACAACGTCAGAATACCTCACTGAGCATCAAACCCCAAAGCTCACAGTCCATAAGAATCACCTGCAAGATGATAATAAACAGGGGACAAAACAAAGAAAGCGGGTCAAACCCAGTGAGGGACAACACTCCAAATTGCCTCATACGTGCCTCACAAAGACTGTTTTCAAAACAGTTCGAAAATACCATATGCAGATATAGTCAACATATATATATATATATATATATATATACACACACACACACGTTACATACGTAATAGCGATTCAAACAACCCAAATTATTAATAAAATCTCTAATTTCTCAAAATTCCAAAAATACCAGTATTTCCCAAAATTACCAATCTTCATCATAATTTTATAAAATTACAAATCTAATCGCCAAAGCAAAATACCAGATCAATCTCTCAATTTAAAATCAAAAAAATGAGATTTTCACTTTCGTCCTCGCAGAAAAAAGTTTATTAAAAATGGCACAAAACTCGATTCGAGCGGGACCCAATATTTTCGATAGTACAAACCCACTCAAAATCATCTAATGAACCCAAATCTAGCCTCGGTTTTCATCAAATCAATTTGGAACAACCCAAACCGAAATTATCATTTTCGAACCAAAATATACCCATAAAATAAATTATCAATTTCTCATCAATCAAGCCAAATCTATATTCCTCCATGTTCCTCACACTCATTTCTAACATAAACAACTTCAAATCAGGCCAAACATCCAGCCAAAACTGAACCCTAGCTCATTACAAACCAATTTTTGGCCAAACATGTTATTAAGGAAAAATAAGCATCAAAAGGAGCCAAAAATAAAAAATGAAGGATGAAATTACCTCAAATCTGTCAGAGGAATGTCCTGAGAGAAAGAGGAACCAAGTTTGGTCGGATTTGAGTGAGAAATGAGAGAGAAATCGTGAAAAAACAAAGGAGAGGTCGGGTTGGTTTAAAGGGTATGGATGTAGATCAAAACGACTGGTGAGAAAACAATTGAAAAAGACATGTCGTCTAGTGCAAGTACAGTTGACACACATGCGAACGACATGTGGACGACGTGGATGACAACATCCAAGACTCATCGTTTGGCGAAGGCTGGAGACACGCGGGTGGACAACACACGCATTCACGTGAACGACAGCTCAACCCAGCGACCAACAACACGTCGTTTAGCATCAACGACAAGGCTCCCAACAGCAAACGACACGCCGTATGACCATCAGCGACAGACGATCGGTCGTTCGGTCCTTGATTTCCAGATTTTTCATTTCAATTTCCATCAATTTTCACTTACGCAAAACACTTCCAAATGACTCCTAACCTTAATTAATCAGGCAATTAACATCAAAAACATAAAATTAACTCTTCAATCACTAAAATAAAAATTCAAATTTTTACCCAAATTTATTGAAAATAATTATCCAAAAATAGGGGATATTACATTCTTCCCCCCTCAAAAGAAATTCTTCCTCGAATTTCAAAACAAAGCATATCAAAGCCGAAATGAAACCTAGATCTCCAAACCATAGTCGAATCCAAATTCTCAACATAAATATCCATGGTATGAACTCATACCCAACTTGGTCAAACTCAAATCTACTCAACAATATGAAATCCAATTCCCAAAGTACATCAGCTTCGAAGTTCAACAGATAATCGCGATTACAAAACCATGAACCCAAACTCGCTCAAACTCAGAAATGCACACATGCCAAAAGATAGTACAGAATATGTAACACACGAGGCAGAAATGCAGGAAACTGTAGGTGCAAAAGCAAAATACGAAGACAAGTCCAAAAGATACTGACCTAAGAGTCAGCAAAATTAGATAGATATAGTTTGCAACCCAGTGACCCAACAAAATGGTGCTTCTAAGGAACACTCAAGACACTCCATAACAGAGGAAAGACTAAGTCTATCCTTGACTAACAGTCACAACAAAACATGCAACAATTTTGGAGACACCGGAGTGTACAAAGACAGAAAACAACAAAGAAAATTTGCCAGAAGTTTACAGAAATCAACTTTCAGGAGGTGCAAACTCAAATGATTTTTCAAAGATTGAATATAGTGGGTTCTAATACTTAGCTCAACTATAGAGAGAACAAAGACAGCTCAAACTATGAGTCAGACAGCAACAATGAAAGCTCTGGCAAAAACATTTGGTTAGGATACGCAAAGACAAATCCAACCCAATTTGCATTCACAAAAGTCAAGAATAGTGGAACAATTACCAACATCATTGACAGAGGTAGCTTAAACACTCCAAAAGTGGTCCGCTACTGCAAGATTCCCTGAATGAAGTCGATTCAAACCAAACTTATCAATTATTTCATATATTCCCAAACGAACGAGGAATAAAATCTATATTTCAAATCTGAGTTCCAAAACTCATTCACATCTCAACTTCTTAACTCACAATCATAGGAAACTACCTATCATTTCCACATTCTTTTGCAAAGAATGATATCAAATCTGCAAAGTCAAATCTCTTAACAAAAGTCACCCAAATTGAATCACGTTCTCAAATTGATTTTTCTGAAATCAAAGAACACTAAGGAATTTACCATCTTTGTTCCAAACAAAGATATCACATCTTCAAAGAACACCAAAGAATGATACCCCATGTCACCAACAAAATATCATAAGTGTTCCAATGCGTGCATCATCCATATCCAATTCTCATATCCAAGTCAAACCAACTCATAAGCTAATTCGCATACTTACAATTGATTTCCATATCATTTCAAAAATCATGATTACTTACCATATAAGTCAACTGCATGTCGACTCCAAATTAATTTCCCAAGTTGTTTGTAATTCATCATTATTATTGTTTAACCTCAAATGAATCTATCAACATAGAAATGAGCACCACAGTGATCGTTACCAAACATCCTCAAATGAATCAAAGAAACCAAAGGAGTCATCATGTGAATTGGTATCCAAATCAATAATTACATAACTCCTTAACCATTAGGCTATTTTACCGTTACACTTAGTGTAAGTCTCCATTTATCATATAGTAAGTATCCTCAAAGTCAAAAGGATCCAAACATCAGTCTCAACTCAATTACTGATCTCCCAAATACAAATTATTAAATTACCTCTCATATCATCAAGCATATTCGTAAGAACGATCCACTAGTCATACTCTCAGTAATTCAAAGCCTCTAGTACACCAAATACTAACACCGAACAAAATACATATCACACAAGTTGAACTCAGAATACCATCTTTGTTAAATTTTACTCTAGGATTCCATGAAAATTTATTCTACAAACATATCATCAATCACAATTGGTCTAATCCGATAATTTCTCAAACATATAATATTTAGCATTACCGTTAAGCTCCTCCATGCCCAACGATTTTGTCATACTAATTTATTTCAAAATATCAAACTTTAAATCAGGATTGACACTTAATAACAAATCAAATGTTTCCTTAAATTCCTCAAAACACAATAGATCGAATGCAACAACAATTCGATTCAAAACCAGCATGAACTTCTTATTCATACAACATAACAAATCTGAAGATTCCATTGGAGTAACCTCAAACCACATCATGTGAGCTCAACTATAGATATTCTAATCTCAATCAATTAGAGAATCACCACGCCTCAAATTAAAAAATCAAAAAAATATTTCCCTCAAAGAACAAGGAATCAATGACCAAATTTCCTCTAACCAAAGTACTGCTACCTCCGCACAATAGATATAGTCTAAGGAAATCAAACTGAAAACTATGCAATGCCATGCAATACCAAACAAAACATATGCAGAGATTACAACATAAGAGATGATCCTTCAACCTTTAACCGACTACACGAATCCCACCAATTCACTACGAACATTTGGCGGCCTCAACAGCAGCCCTAACTGGTGACTCTGAACACGATTCCATATCTAAAATGCAACAAACAAACAATCAGAATCCATATATGCAGATCAAAATACCGATCCTTGCCACAGTACCAAGATAACAAATCAGAAGAGTACACAGAGGTAAATAAGACTGACTCGATCGAAGATGCATAAGCTCCACAACCGTCCCAAACAATACGAACCTAATGCTCTGATATCTAAAGGTGTCATGACCCATTTCCGGGACCATGACCGGCGTACGAGGTGAACCGTCTATGGGAGCTCGGCCCATCCCTCACAAGCCTCAAAGAACAGAACATTTACGCAAATATCATATTTAAAAGAAATATGAAAAATAAATAAAAGTATAATCTTTGTTTATTAAAAAAACAAAACATACATAATATTAAGTGCGGAAATTATTTCAAATTAAAACATTTGAAATATCAAAAACATAAACAAATCCCACAGGAATCCGGTGTGGAGCATCTAACAAATCATACTAATGGGCCCGGTCAAAAGGGCACTGACCGCAACATCAGAATCCCTCACTGA
>CAODLS010212779.1:0-11903 GCA_948243855.1 Flueggea neowawraea | reverse complement strand
CAAGTGACATTTGTTTGGAAAACTTTGAGTCTGCACATGTTGATGGAAGTCAAGCAACAACTCAATGTGAAAGAAATTCCCATGGTAACTCTGATCCTATGTCTGCAACATCTCCAAAGAAAAAGAGAAGAAAAAGTATTGCTGATAAAGAGGTAATTGCAATTAATGAGGCTATTGATAATGTTGTTGAGGTTCTTAAGGAAGGAAATGTTATTGTTGAAAAACATGACAACATGTTTATTCAGAGGATGAAGTATTGGTGAGTTATTGAAGAAAGGCTTCGATGCTAGCCTCTATTTTGAGGCTTATGATTTTATCACTGCAAATATCACTAGGATGAGAAAATTCTTTAGATGTCCTGAGCATGAGATGAAGAACTATTTATTACACGTGATGAATGACATTCATAATTTACAATAGGAACTAAATTAAATTGATGTGCACAATCTTTTTTTGCTAAAAGTGTGCTTTTTGGATAATAATTATCTGTATGTATTTTGCAAATAATAGGAGTTTTTAAGAATGATTGCAAAAGGCCTAATTGTATTTTGTTCATAATACTTTGTTGGAGAATTAGTTACAAAAGGCCTACTTAGAGTTGTTTGTATGTGATGTAATTATAAAATATTTTGATGGACAATGTAATGAACACTTTAATGAATGTTTATCTCATGAATGAGGCCTTAATTATTATAGTATTTTTTATGTTGATGGCTTTATGGATATTGTTAGATATAAGCTTACTATGTTGCTCATAAGAGACTTTTAGCTGGCATTTCATGTTTATTTAGTAAAGCTATTGCTGAGTTTCATACACATACATGACTTTATAGTCCAATAATTTATAATAGCTAAGGTTCATGGAAACTTGGTATGGCCATAGATTATGAATAATTAATAAGAATGGTATGAATGTAGTATGTGTACAGAAATCTGGTTTAGAGAAAATGTTGTGTGTGTATGAATAACTACTGAGAAGGGTATAATGGAAAAAATATATTGTATTAATTTATTTTTCCCTTTTATTTTATGAGAGAATTGTAATTTCCTTTCTATTGTTATTAAACATAACCAAGCAATGTGAGGGAAATTGTCTTTCCATTCTTTTATTTTCCATTCCATTCTCTTGTTTCATTTCCTTTCTTTTCCCATGCATCACGAATGAACCAAACAAAGGCTAGGTGCCTTGACACATGAATAATATATTGGATTTTATGGCGGGACATTTTCGTGTTTAATGTTAATTGATCATCACCTTTTCAAGGAGATTACATCCATGTCGTTGTAAAGGAAAACATTGTCGCTCAATTTCGATCCTTGTTGAGGGAAGGTGGCATCTGCATGATAAAGAAGTTTGCTGTGGTAGAGAATAAAGAGAATTTCAGAGTCGTCAGCAACAACAAGAGCATGATCTATTTTTATGGAACAACTTCTGTGCACGATTTAGGAATTGACGATAAAATAATTCCAAGACACAGATTTGATCTCCTTGATTATTCAAATCTCGAAACACGAAAGGGAAAAACTTATGTTTTAACAGGTAGTGTAAATGTTTTTTTTACAGTTGTTACTTGAACATAAAATTTTTAATTATTTTAACATACATGGACAACTATTTTGTTGATGAGGAGAGTTTGATAATTGCAGATGTCGTTGGCGTAATAATTGGGGAGAGTGAACAAAGAAAAAACAATAATGGTGTTGGCTCTGGAAATGCGAAAATGGTTGTTGAATTGCAAGATTTGCGGTATGCACTGTCAAGTTTAGTAAATTGAAATTTATGCGAACAATTTTCTTATTAAATTGTCCTCAATGTTGTGTTGTTTCCAATGCTTAGGATGAATAGAGTACGCGTAAACATTTGTGGTCAGTTAGTTGAATCATACAACAAGAGGAGGAGTTGTTTCGTGATGAAGTTTGCATTGGTGTTTTTACGTCACTTTTGGTGAAAGAATATGACGGTAACCCTTTAAATTATACTGTCATGCACAATTTAAATATGAATATAATTGATTTTGCAGTTTTGATTTTGCATGTTAAAATAGGCGCTCTTTTTTTGTCAACTTCCAAATCAAGTAGAATATACATCAACCCAGAAATTCGTGAAGTTGGCGAATACAGAGAAAGGTAAGTATTTATGTTGAATTTGCAGTACACACACTTTTCAATGATTAATTTTACAATATTTCTTTTTTTTTATGTTGGATGGATTTTATATCTTCATTCATTATTTTTGCTTTGAGATTTCCAAATTGTTGTCCGCAATATGATTACATTGTAGCATTTCCCCCCACATTTGCTTCCATATAACTTTTTAATCACTAGAGTGGAATGATAATAGACTTTAAGATATTGCCGTTTATTTTTTGTAGCATAATTTTAAGTTTTCTGATAAATTTTCACATAATTAACCCAAAAACAGGTTTGGGAGTGGTGGGAAGGCGGTGGAGCTACTAAATCTTGGAAAAGGAAAAATTGAAAATGAAGAAATGATTCGAGACAAGAAGAATATTGCAGAAATATTAGAAGAAGCTAAGACAAAAAACCCAAAAGTGTGTGCGACAACAATTTTTCTCATTTACGCTTAAATTCCTGTTAAGTTACGAAATAGATATTTGAATTTGCAATGTTATACATTGATTTGTACATTGTAGGTCCGCACTTATTTTTGCTATGCCACGATCAAGAATGTCCTTGAAAGAAATGGTTGGTTTTATGTTTCGTGCAATGGATGCAAGAGAAAAGTTATTCCAAGTTGCTATTTTTTAGGTGCGACAAATGTGACAAGACTGTCGAATATCCCATGAATAGGTTTGTCATATGATTTGCAACACTATTTGCTAGTATAATTCTATGTATCATATAATTGTGACATTGTTTTCAATAAAATTTATGCTATTATTGTTACTAAATCTTTAACTTTTGCATTGAAAGTATTCTACGATCGAACTTACTTTCCTCCAATCATTGTTTTTGGTATCTTTGATTTTAGGTACAGGGTTGAGCTACAAGTCGAAGATGACTTTGGTGAGACTGTTTTTGTTGCATTTGATCAAGTAATGGAAAAGATCATTGGCATTCCAGCAGGAGACGTTGGAATCAGCAATGACAATGTCAGTATTATAGTAAGAGGACATTACAATAGTTTATATATAAGTGACACTGCACCTATTGTAAATATTGACTTATCTTTTCCACATAGCAGGAGAAAGAAGTGGAGGAAGATAATTCTTTGCCAAAAGCAATTAAAAATAACGTTGGGAAGTCATTTTTGTTCTTGATAAAAATAGACTCATTCAACATAAGGATGACAACTCAATGCTTTACAGTCATAAAAGCAATGGATGAAGAAAATAAAGATGAAGATTTCACAGTAAAGGTCTATAGTCTCTATATATTTTTTGATTTGCCCATAAAACATATGTGTATGCATAATTGTTTACACCATGTATTAGACATGAGATTTCACATGGTGGTGTAGGCAAATGAAGTCCCAAGGAAATGAAGGCCCCCCAACTGAACCAACGTCTAATTATCGAAATCCAGCAACTGAAAATGACGAAGGACAATCTACCATAAAAAGTAGCTTATTGTTTGCTAAATTTCTAAGCAGCAATTTAAATTTAGCACGGTAAGCTTAATTTAACGTTTTATTCATGAATGAATTTGAGAAATATATATTACAGCAGTGTCATATCTTATTGATTTTTATTCTTCATCCTCCAATTTACCACCAATTTAACATGTTCACATATGTAACGTCAGACAGCAAACACAATAAAAGTAAGTTTAATTTACCATTATATGACACCCTTTACTTATGAAATTACTTTACACCATTAATGCTTATCAATTAGTAATAAAGATATATTTCCACTCTTCCATGACGTAACGGACAAACTCTTCCCAAGGAAAAAGACCAAGCATACAAGGCTTATACGAGAAACATTGTCTACAAAGAAGTTTTCAACAACCTTCCCAAGGCAAGTTGACAATAACGTGTTTATGTTATGTCCATATTTTAACCAGAAGCACCACAAATTGGAGAACTCAAAAGAGAGGAACAGAGTACATACCATTCAGAGGCACATTTCAAGCACATGGCCAGACCGCTGTTCCATAATACAATTGTACTATTCACCCCATGCACATTTCACGTTCTTCTTCCTTCTCAGTATCTACATCTGTGTTGCTTATGCTCATCCTCGCCTCTCTGCCAATATCTTTCCATGCAAACAGCCTTCAGTTTCTTATCTTCTATATCAATAACTCCTTTCCGGAGTTGCAATGACAATGGATAAATTACATCTGTCATAGCACATGAAGCCGCTTTAGTGAGACAAAACCATGCTTAGAATTTCAATTATCCATTGTCATTTAACTTGACTACTGCCTCACACTAACAGAATTTCAATTACGTTCGAAGAACTGATATTTAATCAAATCACCCTCCTTGAAATTAGTTAAACAAGATCATCACGGTCCTCATTAAATCAGTAAGGACAAAAGATTCACACACCAAAATAATTTATGTATTTACCCGTAACATGATTTCGAAACCCAAATGGCCAAAAATCTCTACTCTGTAGACCTAATGTGTATAGCCAAAACACATTTATATTACATTTATTAGCTAATTCTTCAATACCCATTATTAAAAACAACATTTATATTTTACAAAAGACGGCAATAAGTACAGTCATTACTGGAACAACAGCAAACATTGACCTACCTCATCGCGAAATAACCAAAAATTTAGCAAATAACATTTAATAAACCTATTTCACAAGTAGGTAAACAGATCACTATAGAACTTACAAACCGTTAAGTAATCACCACACCATGCATTAAAGGACTTTTATCAAACACATGGTTTTCATCATTTCTTCATACATCAAAACGACCAACTTCATATATCGACAAAACCCCACCAAAATTTGTCGCATACCAGCCATAAACCATGAAATGTCACACCAACAAATGCTTTAGGCACAAAAACAACACAGCTTCAAAACGCAACCTACCCAATGAAAGCAACGAGAGTACAAATAGGGCCGGCGTCGTTTCACTAAACTCACCCACTCTACTATCAAAACGTGTCGCTGTGAACACACTTAAACATCTGCCCTCGAATACTTGCCCAAGGAAGAAACAATATTGAAAGGGTAATTTCTTCGTCGGAAAAATGTAGCACACCAGAAGAATGAATTTCAAAATTAAATGTCCCCAACATATAAAAAAAGACAAAAAAAATCAACATACAAACAACAATAAAATATTTCTCATAAAATAAAAACACGTTACTCCTAACGATTAATTCATAACTTTCCACCAATTATTTTACTTTTACAATTACAACTCCACGCACCGTGCGTAGCACGGGAAAGCAGCTAGTTATTATAATTAATGAGACATGGGTAAAAAAATCCATTAAGAGTACTTAATTTTTAGTTGTAATGAAGATGTTACAAACAATCATCAGTAAGAAATGTTACAAGACAGTACAATGCTCACTGGTTGCTTTATAAATAGACACTAGAGCCAATTCACCAAGGTACATTTTATTGACCACTTGTAGCAATACTCTGTCAAAATCATTACTGACCTGAGCGTCGAAAATTCTTTCGGGAAGCAATCCGACCTCATCGTGTTTCATGTTCATAGGTTTTAAGGCGTCGTTCGAGTTTCTGATCGTTCGTGTTCTTACTTTTATTGTTGTTAGAATTAAGGCAACAACAATAATAACATGGGCAAATTTCCTAATGGTCCATGAGGTTTAAGGAGTTGTTGATAATTGAATACTCTCAGAGCTTGAAGGATTGTCATCCTTGTCTAAACCCTCATCTCAGTCACCTAGAGGAAAGCTCCTAAACAGTCACATGGTGCTAAGGATGATGAGCTCTACAAGATGAGGATCCCAAACGCCCACGTGGTGGTGGAAATGATGAACTCTCCAAGATACGGTACCTGAACGCCCACATGGTGATGGGGATGACGGTGCGACTCCTAAACGCCCATGTGGTAATGGGGATGATGAACTCTCCAGTATGCGGCTCCTAAACACCTGAGTGGTGGTGGAAATGAAGATCTCTACAAGATGATGCTCTTGAACACCCACGTGGTAGTGAGGGTAATGAACTCCCCAATAAAGGCATCACCAACTCACGATTAGAATCGAACAATCCTCGAAGGCAAAAATACGGAGATATTGGACATCGGGCCATCAATGAACTTCGTGGTGCAAAGTATAAATGAATTAAAATAAAATTTAAAGTGAAGATATTATACCCAATTTCCTTGATGAAGATGACATGTTGGCAGAAGCGTCAACATGTTAAGGAGGAATAACCTACAAATATAAAGCAGAAAGTATCAAAAACAAAAAAAAAATCATTATTGGGAGGCTTATCACATAGTCAAAACAACATGTAGCATGCAGGGCTGTAAAAACAAGTGGTCACACAAGCAAGCATATGATCGTTCGACGAGAGGAGCAAGTGGAGGGTCGTTTTGTGTTCAGAAATGAACGATTGTTTGGCAAGTGGAGCGAGCGATAAGGTGTTCAGTGGCCGAAGCGTTCAATCGTTTGAACAAGTTGGCAAGCGTCATGTCATTAAGCCAAGAGTTGAACGACTTATCGTCTGATTTCGCGTACAACGATGCATCTAATTTTGCAAACTGCAAGTCATCTGATTTCGCGAACGACAACCGTTTGATATCGCGAATGGCAAGTTGTCTAATTTCACGAACTACGAGTCGTATGGTTTCACGAATGGTAAGGTGTTCGATTTAACAAACAACAAGTCAACTAATTTCATGAACTACGAGTCGTCTGGTCAACGAACGAATGATGTGTAGTCTGCTTTTGCGAATTTCAAGTCGTTTGATCACAATCACAAACGGCACATCGTCTGGGCACATCACGAACGGCACACGCCACATCGTTTCAGATATTGCACCTTTCCTCGAAGCACATGTCGCTTGACAACCATTCCTTCTTCAACCACCAACAATCATCCTAGGTTCAATTCTCGTCGCTACTCGGATTGACTTACCCGAAGTTGCCACTAGAAAAAGGAAGAAATCACCACCAACTGCAAAACAACAAAGCAGAAAAGAAAACAGAGAAGGAAGAAGGAGGGGGGGGGTTGGAAGAGGAAGAAAAAAGGAGAGCAAACCCTAATACCCAAAGAAGAAAAAGATATCACTAAATAAGCTCACACTTACGCACAAACAAAGTGAATTTTGTTGGAACGCTACTGCTTTGTGTCATAGAGGTAAGAGGAATGACAAAGCAGAGAAGGGTAGACGGAAAATAGGTTACATGTATGTATAGAAATATGGCATTTATTTTGAAAATATGCTGGCGGATGGGAATGATTGTTCATTAAAAATAAATTTGGAAGAATTGAAAGATTGGAGCTAGTAAGAAAAGGCAATGAAATTTGAAATACATCAATTGGAAGGAATTTTTTCCGAGAAAATCAATTGGAATTCAGGAGTCAATCAAGGAAGTTGAAGAATTGAATAAATTTAAGAGGAAAATTGAATCATATTATTGTTGAAACAAGAAATACCTCAATTGAGAAGATTATGCGTGCAAAATTTAGGGACCAATTAAATGGGAATTAAATTACAACATCTCTGGAGGTGGGATCAAATTGAGGAGAACAATCAATCAAAATTGGAACGGATTTACAAATTATTTGGCAAAAGATTGCACGGTTCGGGAAAGAGGAATAAATCAAGAAGAAAATCAATTCAAAATCAAGGATCATCAAATTGGGAATGAAATCCAATCAAGAGTCCGGTAGCATCAAATCTAGAGAGAAATAAGAAAGCAACAATTAAGCAAGGTGGTGGAAATCTCAAATTAGGAAAACTAAAGGGAATTGAGCAAACTAAGGAAGCAATCATGAAATAAATGTAATCAAGTCAAATTCAAAATAGGAGGGAAGTATCAAAGAAGAGGGTCCCGAGTTGAGAGGCGTTCATCGAGTCAACTCAATGAAAAATCGTCAAATATCAATTTTAGTCCCCATATCCCTAGAGACCTATAAGATCACTCCCTGGACAAAATAGTTATTTGGAATGGTCCTTGAGTCTCTTACTTTGCAACAAATTGATAACGTACATTGCGTTCGACTGACAACTAAAAAGAAGAGATAAAAATACGACAAATATTTTACTCTTATCTCCGAGGAACCCAAATAAAAGAGTGGGGAGTAATAGATGAGACATGGGTAAAACATCCATTAAGAATATCTAATTCTAAGTTGTAACGAAGATGTTGCAAACAACCATCAATAAGAAAAGTTACAGGACGTTACAAAGTTCACTGGCTACTCTATAAATAGACATGAGAGACAACTCACCAAGATATGTTTTACTGACTACTTGTACCTAGACTTGGCCAAGGTTCACGAACTGGCGGTTCAGGTTCAACCAGATGTTGAACCTGAACTGGATTGTGGATTCATAGTTGACACGGTTTTGGGCCAGTTTCGAGTTTGACAGGTTAAATTGTCAATTTCGATTCCGGTTTAGCCTGCTTTTTTTTTTAGTTTTGGAATCAATTTTTATCTCGTTCTGTTTTTCTCTTTGGTAAAGATATTCTCTTCTAAATATTAACTACATTTCTTTTTAACATGGAGAGAATTTTTACAAATGAAAAAATAAAGATACGAATCATATTCATTCAAATTTGAAAATGTTATTAGCACTATTCATTTGGTGTACAATGGTGTACAATGTTTTTTAGAATTACAACACTAATTACAAGTGAATTAGTACAAGTGCAAGTGAATTAATACAAGTAATTTTTAGAATTAATACAAGTTAATTTATACAAGTGAAAAAAAGAAGGGCTTGAACTTAGTTATATTAAGTTGCCTACATATTCTCTTGGGGTTTAGAGGAATCAAAGCCCACGTAATTCTCTTACCTTTATGAAATTTGGCACCCTACTTACCTAACTCGAGTCGTTGGAGTTGGAACTTGCCGTTGTTGAAGCATCATTAAGGAACTCATCGGAGGATGATGATTGAATGAGTTGATCTTGAATCCTATCTTCCGCCCTTGACCAATCATCAACACAAACTTTCCCTTCCAATGACTCAGGAGCCAATCTTGATCTCCTTGGGTCTAGAATGTTTGCTGGATGTTTGTTCCACCACTACTGTAGAGGCTGAAACGACTAGAACTTGGAGTGCAACCTTTGCTAGTGTTGGAAATGTCATCTTATGTCGTTTTCACCACTCCAAAATTTGGAAATCTTCACCAAACTGAAAAACAGTGGTTAGATAAACTTCGAGCTACGAATGAGAGCTCGAAGTCAAACTTCGAGCTACGAATGAGAGCTCGAAGTCAAACTTCTTGGTTTCTTCCGCTTATCCGCTAAAAATTTGGTTCCCCATTTCAATGAGGTGGAGGAAGGGGTAGGCCGAAGTGTGGACGAAGCAGATTTATCATTTGAAGTTGACGAAACACAATAAAATTTTAATAATTCATTTATTAAAATCCTAACTCTAGAAACAATTTGTAAAACATCAATATCATCTTCATCCTCTAATCCTAACATTGAATAATAAGTTGCCAACAATTCATGCAATAAATCAAATTTAGATCTAGATCTAGGATAAAAATAAATGCAAAAAGATAAATTTCAAGAATAAATTTGAAATAATTTAACCATTTCAATTTCATTTGAAGGATGGCACGTGGAATTTCTTCGATTTTCTCGCCCTCCATAAACGCACCAGCTACATTCAATGCTTGTTCTACAAATTCATGCGAAGTTGGTCTATAAACATGGCTAAAAGTATGAGCAGCATCATTAAAATGTTTTAAAATCTCTATAATTTTTTCACAAATATTCCAACTAGTTGGTAAAAAAATACTATTTAGAATATGTTGAGAGGCAAAAGAAAACAATAAATTTTTGTAATCAAAAGATTGATTAAGTAATTTAAAAGTCGAGTTCCAACAATTACAAACATCTTTTGAAAAATGTATAGGTTGTTTATCATTTTGAATACAAAAATTGACCCAATCTATTGTGGTCCTAGGGCGCATCCAAATATAAGAAATAACATCTTTTATTGGAGTTTTAAAAAAATTCATTGCTTATAAACCATCTTAAACACACAAATTTAAAACATGAAAAACACATCATACATGAAAAAAATCGTCCTCCAAATTTGGTTAACAAATTGATTTTAATTCGTAATTAGTCAATGCGTTAGCAAATGAAATTGAAAATATTCTATTAACCAACCTATATTCTTCCAAAATGTTATGAATTATTCTACAAATATTTGTTGCAGTATGAGATTCATCAAAATATCGATATGCTAAAACTCTTTTTTAATATTTGTAGAAGTATGAAATTCATCAAAACATCGATATGCTAAAACTCTTTTTTGCATTAAAAAATTTTCAATGATCCAATGACATGTAATACCCATATATGCTTGAGTTTGAGTATGATCACTCCAAATATCACTGCAAATAGGAACATGTATACTATTTTCTTGAAAATAATTTAGCAAATCTTTTTTTTTTATGCAATTTTAACAAATTCCTCTTAATCGTATTTCTAGAAACCTTTTAAAAGCCGGTTGACAAATTTTTTTAACCTATTTATTAAAGCCAAGTTTTTTACAAAAACTAAATGATAAATGATCTACGACAATCATTTCCGCTAAACCACTACTACTGTCACGACCCATTCCCGGGATCATGACCGGCGTACTAGGCGGACCACCTATGGAAGCTCAGCCCATCCCGCACAAGCCTTTCAGAGATTCAGAAATTCTACTCATCACTTAATTTCCAAAACATTTATTGGAAAAAATATTTTATAATTAAAATAATTTATATATAACTCAATATATAAATATAAACCAAATGTATACAAATTATATACTCTAGTAAAATCAAATACAATAAATATATCAGAGTATACATATAACCCAATACCCCACAGTAATCTGGAAAGGAGCTCTACAAAATAATAGAAGCCCCAACAACAGGCATGACTAACCAAAATGCCTTATCACTGGTGTCCAAGATGCGAAATGAACGCCGAAGCCAAAATCTGTGACATGAAAGATAGAATCATCCACAACAGAAAAATAAAATGGGGTCAATCCCAGTGAGGAATAACACTCCAGAGCGCCTCATGCGTTCCTCACAGAGTCTGTTTTGAAAACAGTTCGCAAATACCACAAGCAATATTCAATAGTATACACAAATATACACGTTATACAATAATAGCCTTTCGAAAATCCATTTCAAAAGCATTTGCAATCACAACAAACAACATGCACCAAGGCGTAATAAAACCATTTAAGATTTTAAATCATTTATTTTCATGTCAAAACATATACAAGTGATAAGGGACTAAACAAACGTGATATGAACTCTGTCAACTATCACGAAACATATGGATCAGCCATATCGATGGGGACTCACCTCCACCATAACAGATCATGTGCCTGATCGGGGCAACATGGCTACCGACAACCCTGGTAGCTGGGTTTGATCAGTCATTGGTATACCAAAGGCTACATACCTAGTAGCATAGGTGTCTCTACATCGAAAACCGAAACGTACAACCATATAGTACAAAATCACGTCATGCAATTCAACACTTTAAATCATATCATTGATATATAATACATATATGCCATTCCAAATCCGATTATTATCCAAATAACCATTTTTATCTCAACCAATCCTTTAGATTAGTCATTTTTGGATACATATATCCAACACATCAAAAACAAGTAAATAGAGTTCGAGACACAACCAATGTGTCTGAAGCTGCTACTCACTCACTTGACAATCCAAGCCAAAGCACCAGTCAAGTCCCACTCATCGGTAGCTGCTCTCGTTGACAA
>CAODLS010212649.1:0-16210 GCA_948243855.1 Flueggea neowawraea | reverse complement strand
AACATATTCGGTTTTAACTCTTAAAATCCTAAACAAGTTATGAGTTCTTATTAAGCCAATCAAATAGCCAAATCATTAAGCAAAACAGTTCGGATTCAACCCTAAAATAAAATTCCAGATTTGTTCTTAAACCATTTAAAGCATACAAGTCCAGATTTTTATCAAGGCCGAACTTAATATTCAACTAGATTAAACATATTGACCGCTCTGATACCACTGTTAGGTTTCTTATGCAATTAATCAATATTAAACGTAGTAAAAATCACAAGAAACACCCAGGAACACTGTATGTAATCATAGTGAATAAAATAAGGCTAAGCAAGTTTACCTCTTGGTTTTGCCGAAACGATTTTGCTCCAATTGAAAAGTGTTGCCGAATTTGGTTGCTCCTTTGGCTTTGTTGGTCCGAATTGGTTTAGGGACTACGAAAAGATGACTCCCCTCTATTCTCACACACGCACAAATCTATAGGTTAGACCATGTATGCAATTACAAAAACTCTCTTCTTGATTTTGTGATCGGTTTTGGCTGAATGTCACACAAGGGAGAAAATTAGAGAATTTCTGAAATCCTTTTTAGGGTTTAGTGTATCTACTGCCGCCACCTCTCTTTTTTTTACTCACTTAGAGTATTTATTTCACAAATAAAACCTTAGATTTAATACAATTTGTGGATGGTCAAAACTCCTAAAAAATAGGAGACCAAACCCAATTGGATTTAACTTGTGTGCCGCCACCTCTTCTCATTCCACAAACCCTAGTTTGTGCATAAGTGTGGTCGGCCTCTCTCCTCCTATAAAATAGGAGATTGCTTCTTGAACAAGTCCTACTTAAACAAGAAGTCTTATTCCTTCCCTTTTAATTATTTAATTAAACCTTTTAATTAAAAGATCATTGGTAGGCCAAATTCATAATTATGTATGGCCTAGAAAGAGTGTTCTGAATTCACTAAGAGCCCATTTCATCATGTTTTAATGATTAACATAAATTAATGGCCCAGCAAGAAAAATGATTTAAGTCATAACCCAGATTATTATTGTGTGCAATCCTGTAGGTTCATTCAATGTTGGCAATGGACCCAAAATTAATTTAAAGCCCATAAATCATAATTGGCTTATAGCAAGACATTATGATTACCTAAATTGAAATGAATGTCCATTTCGAATCAACATAACCTAATTACAACCTTATACAACCATTTGCCTCTGGATATCTGAATTAGCATAAGGCATGGAACGAGTCATCCTTATTTATGCTAAAACATTTTTTTGATCTTTTAGTGATCCTGACTAAGTCAAATAAATGATAACACTTATCATCTTATTTGGGTGTGGCCACAAGCTACTCAGTTTCACTAATCAAGTGACTGGTGATATCTTCTCTCTTCTCGAGAGGGGCAATCCCTTCACTCCACTCATGTTCCTTAGCATGACTATTAGCACACCCAATCATGCCTATACTTGTCATTCATTTATGAATAACGTTAGGCCTATGCCAAAGTATATGAGAACTCACCCAAGAATCCATAGTAATTTTGGGTTGAGGGATTCAAGTATAAGCATTGCATGAGAAATATTTATGACCTTTCAACCATGTAGTATTCTCATAAGCGAATCGATCCAAAACACTGTTCTCTAACATGTTCTATGTTCTCTGATTGATATCTCATATCCTATGACCAGTAAAACATGATCATCTCACAGAGCACATATTAGTCTCAGTTTATTGGCACTCCTATGGCAATAATCGACTAGGGATATTTAGAATAGTATTCTTTATGCTTCAAGGTTTTACTATCCAAATCACATATTTGATAACTTAAACAGAATCACTATTCATGGATGTTTTATAAATTTAAACATGCACAGGAATAATAAAGAGATAAAACAATGCCCCATAATATATATATATATATATATATATATAATCTGGCTACAATGCATTTGGGGCTAGGGCTTACACTAACATTAAAAATCTAAAGGTGTAACCTCCATTCGTCAGCTTCTTAACCAAAGGAGACCAGCACCTAAACAATATGTTTAGGCCTCAAACCTGAACTGTTTACTTATGTCCACTGAAGCAGAACAATATGTGACCATTGAAGTTCCTCAATGCCTTATCAAGGAATCCCTTAGACAAGGCTACACTCATTTCCATTGGGGAGCAGTCAGGTTGATTCTCACCTATAATGGTAGAAAAGGTTGTCCAATAACCACAAGATTAGCACTCTTAGACACTAGAGTACCATCATGCAGAGATTGGTTTTGTTCTTACCACTCTCAATGCATGAATCATTATGCTCACTTTTTACCCAAACTTTGTTATGTCCCTGATAGATCCAAATATATCAACCTGCATGAAAGTATAGATCCAAATAACTAGAGTTCAACATGTGGCTTCCTCATAAATAGTCACTCTTCATCAATAAGTCTGCTATAGAGTCCAAGATCACATTGTAGATCTTACTGGCTCTGTCTCTAGTGCTTACTGGCTATGGCTATCGTGCTTACTGGCTCTAGTGATGCTTTGTATGTTCTTTTAGAAACAATAGATAAAATTCCAACAATTGCACAAGCTCCACAGCAGATGGATACTAAGACTTTGAAAAAAGTTAATTCCTACTTCTTTGAAAAAAGACAATATTGTTAGACACTTTATTTAGGATGTCGATCCAAATATGTGTAAAGAAGGATGTTCTTGCCAGGATGAAGATGATGACTTTCTGAGAGGCTCTAGAAGATGGAGAAAGTCTAGAAGACCTTCTTGTAGATCTCTTTATAAAGATGATGGCTCTGCCCCTTGGATTGTAATTTCTGAGGAAACGAGGCATTCTTCAAACAAAAACATAAAAGAAGACTGGAGAAGAAAGTATCCTCTTCTTATTTACAAAGAAGCTCTGAAGATTTTGGGAAAAGAAGGTTATTGCAAACCTTCTACAGATCCCATTCCTTTTACTCTAGCAATCCCATGTTTTATGGCGCCTTCCTTATCAAAACTTCCAGATGTCAGCTATGAGGATGATTATCCTCCACTGTCTTTATACACTACCAATCACAGTGCTCCTTCCCAACCATATTCAAAGCCAACCACCATAAGAGCCGATGGCTCAAAAGAACCACTGTCTCATACTGAAGAAGTTTTAAACTGATAGACTAGGAGTCATATTGCCGAGAAACGCCACTTGATTCATCAAGATGCCAAGCTTGAAAGAATCCTTTATGCAGTGGAAAACATGATTCCAAATTTGAACATGTTAACAAAGGAATCCATGACCTCCACCAGGAGGTTAGTAGAAGAATTTCCAAGCTAGTAAAGACATTGAGTAAAATGGTTATCAACAACCAATTTGGTCCAAAGTTTGACCAAAAGGAGGCCGAGTTAAAAGATTTAAAAATGCAATTCTGGGGTATGCAAGAAGATTTAAAGCATCCCTCTCTTTTTTATCCTCCTTCTACCAAATCTCTTTTCATAAAGGCTCTTGAGCCTCCATGTCCTCAAGGGTTCATGACCACAATAAGAAATATGATGCGTCGAAAAGGCGAGAAGCTTCTAAAAAGAAACAGAAAAAAAAAACAATCTCAGGAAAGATTACAGTCTTCTTCTTCTGATGAAGAACAACCATTGGCAGGAGAAAGTCAATCTCCAATGGAGTATATGGCATTCAAAAACCCTTTTGCTACCTTGGCAAAGGACCCTAACACTGACACTAAAGCATTCACAGACATGCATGAAGATAGATCTAGCTCAGAATTAGAAAAAGATCCAAATAAATAATCAAAGAATGATGATTCAAAAACCAGCTCAGATGGACCTACTAATTTGGAGGCATCAATTGAATCAAAATCATCTGACTTATCTTCTAATTCAAAAGTAAATCATGCAGATATCACTTCTATACTCATGTCTACACCAGCTCCTAAAGAATTATCCCGAGCAACTCAAATGGAGATAGAATCAATAGAAGAAGAGGTGATTCATCTCAATGAAAAAGTAAGAAGACAAAAAGGAGGGCCCTGTTTCACTTTTGATGATGTCCCCATTCCCAAAAGAAGAGAAAGAATGATGGAGATAAGCACATAGGTGGTTCTTTAACGAAATAATCCAGAACTAACCAACGAAGACGTTCTCAAAGAATTAGCCTTAATGTTTATTGGATCTCTAAGAGACTAGTACAATTCTTTTGGAGAATTTAGACAAGTCCAATTTGTCAGAGATGAGATTTTACAAGTTCTTGAATTAATTTATAAAGAATTTTTTGAAGATTTAAAGAGTTCCTTCAAACATCTGGAACATGATTTCTATGCTATGAAATTTTGCTCTCTTCAGGAAAGGGATCTCAACAAGCATTATCATAGAATGTCAAGGATATATTATCAACTTGGAGTTACAACAGCAAAGAACTTAACAAGTTTTTATCTCTTCATTTCCAAAAGATCTCCATCCTGAGATCGCCAGATTAATTACTATCTCTGGAAAAGACATTCTGCAACATGGCCTAGTAGAACTATTCTAGTACGTGACATTGGCACTTGAAAATTTATGTGAGCAGAAGAAGTTTTTTTAAATGTTCTTTGAAAACTCTCAGATGATAAAAGCTTGCAACAAGTCTTATCTGAGGATCAAATGCAAAGACAAAGATTGTGACTGTAGGAGCAGGAAAAACAAGCAGCATTGGAAAAAGTATTCAAAGAAGAAATTTTTTAAAGGAGGCAAAAAGAAGTTCTATTCCAGAGGAAGAAAGAAGAAATATTTTCATTGTTTCAAAAAGAAAACCTCCAGAAATAAGTTTGATCATTGTTTCATCTGTGGCCAGCAAGGACCTTTTGCAAAAAATTGTCCTAACAGGGAGAAGTCTACAAAGCTAATCGAACAAGTCATGAAGATTTCACCATTCAATTCTAAAAAGGATCTGGGGTTTTAATTTTCAGAACAAGACAGTTCCAGTGATCCAAATGATTCTATCTTCACAGTATTATCTTCAGATTCAGAATCTTATCATTCTGACAGTTCAGCCTTAACGTATTATCATGAAGAATATGTAGTCGTTCCTTGTTTTTCTATCCAATCTTTCTCAGTACCTCAAGTGGAAATAGAGATTCTCAAGTGAAAGTATGATCATCATATAAAGGCTATTGGATTCATTGACACAGGTGTAGCTCAGACGATGATCAATCCAGAAATCCTTCCTAGAGCATGGAAAGAGCAGCCAAATCATTTTGCAACAGCCAGCAGAAAAATATTCACAACAAAATATGTTTCTAAACAGCCTGTTGGCATTCAGATTTTCCTAGGATCCACTATCTGGTGCAAAGTCATTGGCACAGACATCCCAGGAAAAGATGTTATCATTTGTTTTGATGTGATGAACCAATTAGAACATCTTCGACTCAGCAGAACAGGGTTGTATTTCAAGAGCCATTTCAAGCCCTTTTAAGAAGTTCAAACTTTATTTATTTCAAAGGAAGTTGAACATCCATTAGTGATCCAATATAATCACTTATCCTCTGAAAGCCATGCCAGTTTTACTTATTCTTCACCATTATAGAAGAATCTTGAGGTTTATGTAAATTTGACATTTAAGAAAAATGAAGACATCAATCCTACCAAGGCGTCTCATCCAAGCATGACATCATCAGCTCTTGCTCTTGCCAAAAAAGAATATTCACACCTACTTCAACAATGATTGATTGAGCCAACCACTAGTGATTAGGCATGCTAGGCATTCTACGTCAACAAAAGGAGTGAACAAATCAGAGGAAAGAAATGGATTTTTATTGATTATAAGCCCCCCAATGTTGTCAAAGATAAAAAAAATTTCCTTTTTCAAAAATTCAGTCATTACATGTTCATCTCCACAAAGCATGGGTGTTTTCAAAGTTTGATCTCAATGTAGGATTTTGGCAACTAGGAGTTCATCCTAATGATAGGCTTAAGACAGCTTTCTGTATCCCTACGGCCCAGTACCAATAGAAGGTTATGCCCTTTGGTTTCAAGGATGCTCCTTCATTATTCTAGAAAGTAATGCTTAGAATCTTTGAACCCATCCTCTATTCTGCTCTGGTGTACATTGACGATACTCTCCTTGTTTCTAAGGACCAAGATTCTCATCAACTGCTACTTCAATAGTTCTTTAGTTTGGCTGATAAATATGGAATCATGCTATCCAAAAGGAAGAGTATTCTAGTCTAGCCCAGGATCGAATATCTCAGTATTATCTTGGAAAATGGGCATTACAAAATTGAGCCTCATTTATTAGAAGTTTGGCCCAATTCCTTGAAGAAAATTTCACCAAGAAAGAAATCCAGTTATTTCTTAGCATAGTCAATTATGTTAGAAAGTTTCTTCCTCGTGTTACATAATACACCAATGCCTTATCCAAGATGCTCAAGAAAAATGCCCCACCTTAAGGACCAGAGCAAACCACAACTGTCCAGGAGTTAAAGAAGCTTTGCCAAAAGCCACCATTTTTAAATATTCCCAGCACGGGAAAGTGAATCCTGCAAACAAATGCTAATGATGAATTTTGGAAAGCAATGCTTTTAAAAGAAGATGAAAAAAGATCACGAGAATGGTGTGGCCATGCCAGTGGTCAATTCTCTGATGTCGAGTACTACTACACAATGTACAAGGAAATCCTAGCTATCAAAAATGGAATCAAAAAATTTGAATTCCATTTGATTGGTCATAAATTTTTGGTAAAGATGGATAATTCCTCTTTTCCAAAAATTTTGGAATTCAAAAATAAAGAAATATTAGATGGACATTGCTTATGGTTGAAGGACTGGTTCAGCAAATATGAGTTTGATGTCAAACATATAAAAGGAGACCGCAACATCATTGTAGATTATGTCTCTCGTCCAACGAAAAAAAATCAGCCCAACTCATCCTTCCTTGGTGCTCACTAACTGTGATATTCATGGCAGGACCTTCTAGCTCATATAATCCCAATTATATGGTGGCAAGGGGAAAAATATATCCCCCCCTCACTCTGGCCCTTTGGAAACTAATGAACAGATCAATGCATATGTCAGGACCCATCTTTTCCATCTTAGGTCTCGACTCCCTGAGATTTATTTTAGCAATCTCATTCCCAGATATTTCATGTTTGATCCTCCATACGGTTTTCTCATGAAACCTTTCCTGATGCCCAGCTCATTTACTGAAGATTTCCTTTAATTCTTGTGGTACTTAGTGGTGCTACACTCTATTGCTATAAAGTTTAATCCTCATGGCATTCTTAAGCACCTTAATGATGACCAGCAATGCCACTCACTACTGTGGACCTTTTTGGAATTGTTTGATGAAATACTTGTCTAGAGAAGGAAACTCAAAACAATCATTAAGAATGAAAGGATCATGGAAAGATCTAGTTAGTCGTTCACAGAAGTTTACATTTTCCATCATCCTTACTTTCGCCATGCTCAAGGGTTTATATGGACACAAAACATCAGTTTTAGTTGGGGACCTGGTCATCCATCAGTTCAAAGAAATTTTTTCATACGATACCAGTTGATGGAGTATCTATGTCTCCTTAATAATTCAGCTCCACCACCACTTACAACACTTGCAGGCTTTCAAACTAGACCAGTTGAAGTTATCATTGCTCTGGCTCTGACTCCCAGCTTAATAAGAGTGTTTCAAGGCCCTTATGTTGAAGGAATCTATGATGAAGCCATAGAACAATCAACATCTAAAATTGTCACAGAACAATTAAATGAGGTGGCACCTATTCAGCCCCCTCTAGGATTTCGATTCCCCAATAGGGAAAATGTTGACTATGGAGATAATAATAGTGACAGCTCATCAGAAGAAGAGAACCCCATGGATTGGGATGATGCTTGTCTACCACATCATCCATATAATCTAGGAAGCACATGGACAAGACTCCCATCACCGTAGACATTTGTCCACTATCTAGAATAAAGAGTCACAGATTCGGTCTGTTACAATTTATATTTAATTAGCAGGTTTAAGTTACTAAAGTCAACAATAGTGGCTTGTCATGTTATGTAAATCAAGTCAATATTAATGGCTTGTCATATTAGGATGTATAAGTCAATAATTGTGAATACTTATTATGTTGTGTCAATTATGATGGCTACATGCCATATCAACCATCATAAATGATGTTTGATTGTAAATTTATCTGTTTGTAACTTCAAAAGTAGGGTTGGCAATTTTTGACACAACCCGTTTAAATGACACGACTCGACATGAAGTTAAACGGGTTTGGGTTTGGCATAAACGAGTTCAGGTAATAAACAGGTTGAACCCGTTTATGACATGAAAAAAATGAGCTTAAATTGGTTCAACCCGTGTAACCTGTTTATGACCCGTGTAACCCGTTTAACATAACCAGGTTAAACGGGTTAACCCGCTTATAACACGATCCGTTTATGACACGACTCGCTTACAAACCCTAACTATAAAATTTTTTTTATAAAATATTTGATTTATTATTCATATATATATATTATGTTTATATATGAAGATTATTAAAAATGATAGTTATGTTTATGGGGAATGAAAATTTATTAAAAAAGATTGCTTAATATTTTATGTTGAGAATTATAAATTTTTAATAAATTTGTAAGTTTAGTTGTTTTGTTTTTTATTTACCTTTATTTAGAATATTATTGTGTTGATAGATATTATAAACCTATATTTATTATTTTAGTTGAAGTTATTTTAGTATTAATTGTGTATTATAAATAGGTTAAACGTGTTAAATAGATTAAACGTGTTAAATATGTTAAACGTGTTAAAAATGTTAAATGTGTTAAACGGGTCTTATCGTATTAAACGGGTTAACCCGTGACACATGACTTGTTAACGATAAACGGGTCGTGTCTGGGTTGGGGTTAAACGGGTTCAGGTCGTAAACAGGTCGACCCGTTTAACCCTTTTAAAATTCAGGTCATAAACAAGTCGACCCAACCAAAATTGCCACCCCTATTCAGAAGTCTATATAAAGGGCTTCTTATGAATGAAAAAATCAGACCAATCCTTAGATTAAAAATTTCTCTTTTGTTCTTTCATGGCTTTCTGAATTTCCTTTCCATCTTCTGAAATCTTAGGACTTCCTAGGAAAAAAAAATAAGACAATCTTTAAGTATGCTCTGCACTTGCCTTGAAAATAGATCTTGTGCATCAGAAAATTTGATATTGTAATTCTGGTCACTATTGAGTATAGATTTCAAAAGAACAGATCCCTTGAATGTTGTAAGTCGTCAATGGAGAGACGCGGTAAGGTTCGGGATCAGCGTGAGAAATCATATTCAATAGATTGATCACCTTTGTGGTATCAGAGCCAAAAACTAAGATCTCGTTTCTTTTGTCAGTTTCTTTTTTTAGAGAGTCAGAAGATAATGTCACAACCATGGAAGCAAACATTAGTCTAGCCTCAATTGTAAACACTACTCCAAACACCAACCCTATCTCAGATGTAATTCAACTTACTTCTTCCATTTCCTTTAAATCCCATGAAACCAATAAATTAGAACACCTTGTAGAATATTATATGTTCCAGAAGATGCTCAAATTTCTTCGACCACTCAACCCTTTATAAACCTATATTGTATCTATCGAAAATCTAAAGGTGTAACCTCCATTCGTCAGCTCTTGAATCGGAAGAGACCAGCACCTAAAGAATACGTTCAGGCCTCAAAGCTAAACTAGTGTTTACTCATGTCCACTGGAGTATAACAATATGGATCATTGAAGTTCCTCAAAGCTTTATCAAGGAATCCCTTAGACAAGGCTACACTCATTTCCATTGGGGAGCAGTAAAGTTGATGCTTATCTATAATGGCAGAAAGGTTGTCCAATAAATGCAAGATTAGCACTCTCAGACACCAGGGTCTTAGAGTACCAACATGGAAGACTAATAAAAAAATTGTACAATGGCTTGATTCCAATATCACTTCGAAGTCGAGGTCAAAAGTCACTTATAATCTCTCTCCTCCTTCAACCCAATGAGGTGCCTTTTAAAAGACAAAATCTTGAGGCCCAAGGTCCATAATAGAGAAACCCAAATTGGACAAACATCATTGGGTGGACCTAGTGATCGTTAAGGGACATAGTGCATAACAATTGGTGTTGTCTGCAAGAACTATTGTACTTAAACCCTTTAGCCTCGACTAACTGCTATTGTAATACCATGATTCTCATGTTGTTTAGGAGTTGAGGCTAATAATTTCTTATAAGCAAATTCATGCCTTAATCCACTAAAGTGTTTTTTCAAAGACAAAATTGTGAGGGTCCAAATCCATAGCAGATGAGCACAATGTAGACAATACTTAGTGAGTCGACCTAGTGATCATTAAGGGACATTGTTCACAAGAACCAGACTATTTTATCCCTACATTGCATATCATTATCATTATGTGATTTTATAATAATTGGCAAACACCTTTTCTATGTTCGAACATGTTTGTAAACAAATAATTTAAATAATTAGGCGTCATTTAAATAATTTAACGATATAATATGCTAAATACTGATATAACAAAAATGCCCTCAATTTTATCATATAACATATAATAGTTATAAATGCTATTATGAAAACATTATCTTCAAGTAATAAAAAGAAAACGAACCTTTCATAGCATAAATGTAGGTAAAGTAAAAAAATATATACCACTATCAGTATAATTGATTTCAATACATAAACCAACATATAATAATATAACTTGTCGTCATTATTAAACATACTACTATAAAAACACATCATTGTCAACATAGTACACAATAGTTGTCTAGATAGTTTATAGTTGATGCAATAACGACTTATACAGTTTTTATTTATGCAAGTAACTCGATATTATTTTAATTTGTTATAACATTTCAAAATGCTAGACTCTAAACCAAGAACTACCTCTAACACTGAAATATTTCACTTTGTATGGTTAGTGGGTATGGAATATTTGTAGTCATTGCTCCAAAGTTAGTGAGGTCAATGTTCTCCACAACCTGCAAAATAAAATTTTATATAAATATATATTAATATGAAATTCTTCTTAAATAATATAAGTTTTATGTAAGCTACCTTATCTTGGAGAAACTGATTAGCAGCCTTCAGTACTCCTTCCTACAAGGGGAGAAGAAGATATCTATCAGGAAAAATAGCTAATAAAATGAGATTGCCTAGAAGTTTAATATTTCAATGATGTGAAGACAACTAACAACTTATAATATATAATACTTTAATTGTTAGTATTTCATTGGTGTGAAGACAATCAACCACTTCATAGGATTGTCATCTACACGTGGCAAAGACGACCGTGTGCCATGTGAGCAAACATGGTCCAGTCAAGAGTTGACTCATGGTATGGGTCTCCATGTCACTACCACCCTATCGCCACGTGGAAATATTTGTGGCGCATCCAACTAAGACCAGACTACCATGTCAAGAACATGTGAACCAATTGGCGAATGACACAAGTCATAGAGGTGACACGTAAACTAACCCCACAATAACATGTGGCAAAACAGAAGAGAAGCACATGACATGCATGCCTTGTGTGGCTCAGTCTCTCATGTATCCACAAACAATTCAAGAGACAGAATGTATCAGGATGTTCCCTAAGTAAATGCCATTGATAATCTAATGCATGGCTTTCCCATATAATGTTTGAACAAAACTAATCGGGTTTACAATAAGTCAACTAATAATCAAGGTTTTGAAGATATCCACCTATAGTTTTTTTTTTAAGGAAAGTTGATTGATTTTATGATGAGTCAAGTCCCTAAACTAAAAATAGTTCAAACCAATTCAACTTAATGATGATAGTAATTATAAACTTTGCTTGATCTTTCTTCGTTGTCAATATTTTATGATTGTCTCTTTTGTGCATAAATATAGCACTTATTTTCTTCTTCTCTCATCACGCCAAGCACTCCTTATCACTATCTCCATTATTAGTTGCGACCAATTTCTCAACATCTCTAAGTCCCTAATCACCGCATGTAATAACCAACACTTTTGAATACACTCCTAGTGGTCAAGAGGTTTATGGATCCCATTTTGGATTTGGTGTTGATTATATATAAGAGGGAACAATGTAGATTGAGGTAGGAATTGATTTTGGAACCTTGAGTGTATAAATATAGGATTTTAGGGTGAGAGAGACGCGCCTAATTAGCTATAACGTCCATCCGCATTCACACGTTCATCCACCAAAAACACACTCCTCTCTCTTTTCGATTAACCCTACACTATATATAATCCATTTAAATCGGCCCTTTAGATCCACATGCCCTTAGAACACTCATTCAACCCTAAAGGATAGAACTTTCATCCCTTCTTCACCAATCTTTATTAACATTCAATAAGCAAAGGTTTTTTTTTTTCATTTCGTTTACATCCTCCTTCCTAGGAACTAGTTCAGGCGATGATTTTGGGTAAGTAAGCTTGATTTTAGGTAAGTAAGCTTGATTTTAGTCTCTGGACTAAGGGAAGTGAAGTGATAACCCACCTTAACTATTATAAGTGGATTATTGATATTGTATTGAAAGTGTATTTTAAATGTATTAGTAGTATCTATGTTCAATGGAGAATTGTTTTGACACACGAGCTGGTCTTTAAACCCTTATGTGTATCTAACCTCATTGAATTTTACTCACTCTCTCTTTTATGGCATCTAGGTGCGGAGGAGCCTTCTTGAGTCGTTGCTGCTATCTTTCAGCACTAATGTCTCACTTTGTATGAGTGACTTTGTTTCGACACCTTATGATTTAGAGTAGAATAATAGATACTCTATGACTGAATTATGAGAGATTTGACTAGAATATTTTTAATATTTTGACTTGTTTTGTTTTATTATACTATAATGCGTAGTAGGCACTATTTTGAATTATATAACTTATTGAATGTTTTTCCGCTGCTTTACATTAACTTCAATTAAATAACTTAATCGGACTAATAATCAACTGGGCTAATTAACAAGAAATGGAATGGGAATGCCAATAGTACCGGGCGGGTTGAGTCGAGCCTCTCAGTTCAGCTTTGCTTGCATACCAGTCATGGTTTGGGTAGGTCGTGACACCGTCATCTTATCAATGCACTCTTGTTCACTCGAATTGCATTGCGTTTAGGTTCATTTTGCTCTACAGGGATTTGTATTTTCATTTATTACAGAGAGCGGAATGGGTTGACTTATTCATTGGTTTGTAGTGGCGTTGAGATTTCGTTAGCGAGATTGGCGGTATATATATATATATAAAGCATTTTTTGTCATATAATCTTTTTATTTTAGTATTTGAGTTGATATTGTTGTTACACGGTTGTATAGGGTATTAGTGGGGTTTTTTTTTCCCCGAGATGGTTTTACAATGCTTGTTTAGGTTTTCTTTTTCTTCTAAATTGAGATAAAATAACTAATTTAGGATAATAAGTTCATTATTTTTATTTTGTTCACCTTATAAGGAATTGAAATCATAAAATTATGTTATTCATGTATTAAGGTGTTTGTATTTTAATATTTTTATCTAGTATATCATAATACTTATAAATGTCATGATATGGAAAAACAATTTGGATACTTTTATTGCTTTTCTCAATTCTAAATTACTATAATTGTTAGATAATTAATTAACAAATTTTTTTATTTTTAAATATATTTAAAATTATTCGAATAAGTATTTATTCAGATAAATATTTATTCAAATAAGTATTTAACTCTATTAGTATTTAACAATATTTGACACCAAAATATTCATCTCTATTAGCATAACTAAAATTATTCAGATAAGTATTTATCTCTATTTGTTTATCTCTATTAGCATAACTAATGTTTTATTTTATCAATAAATTTAAATTAAAAAATTATTATTAGGATAAACTATTATATGTATATTTTTATTGTGTAGTATATCTCTTTTATTATGGATATCTATAGTATTAATATTCCATTTTACACTTAAAGATTGTGCCAACACATAACATAGTAATATTGTAATAACTTGATTTTTTCGACTATTTTTCCGGTAAATTTTTCGTTGGAAATTTTTTTCGAATTAATTATTTTTGACGGATTAATTTTAATTTGAAATATCATTAAATTAATAAATGATATTTTGGAGTGTTAACATTTTTTTGGTGTTAATAGGGTTTTTGAAGTGTATTGAGGAGTTAAATTGAGTGAAAATTGGTTGAAATTGAAAAAAAGAAGAAAATTGAAAGAAAAGAAAATAGGAGGCTGAACTACAGGTTGTTCAGCTTTTGGTCCAAACGGTGTGTCGTTTGGCTTGTATGCAATGTCGTTCGGTTGAAGAAAAAAACGACGCGTCGTTCGTTTTGGAAAGGAAACAACATGTCGTTCGAGTCGCCAGACGATAGATCATTCACGTCCACAGTAACCAATTTTTTCAGTTAACAAAACGACGTCGTTTTGAGGAAGCAAAAACGACGCCGTTTTGATTCAAAACTCAACAACCGAATTTTGTTTTTCTTTCTTCTTCGTTTTTTTCTTTTCTTCCTCACAACCGAAACCGACTCTCTCTCTCTCCCGATCTGACTCTCTCTCTCTTCCACGTCGGCCGAACGAGCTAACCTGGTAATCTCTCTCTCTCCTCTTTTCTTTGGTTATTTTCTTGAGTTTTTTGGGAGAGTTGACCAAATGAGAATTTTGATTTTTGGGAGTGAGTTTTGATGGTTTTCGGATGGATTTTTATGGGGTTTTGATGGGGAGAGTTGGAAGAATATGAATCTAGATTAGAAATGGAAGATTGGAGGATTTTGATGAAAAGGGCAATTCGGTCCAAATTGATTTTGGAGTGTTTGGCTCGGTTTTTAGATGAACCGAGGTTAGATTTAGACTCCTTAGGTGATTTTGAGTTGAATGGTATGGTTGAAAACATTGGGTTATGCTTGGCTCGGGATTAGGGACTATTTGGTGTTGTTTTGTAACGAAAGTACTAAAAGTAAAGTTTGTCCTATTATGATCATTTCGAGGACTGAAACTGATATTGGGCATTTAGGGAATGAATCTGAATTGTGCATAGTGGCAGAATTGTAATTTTGAAGAACTGAGGGTTAAATTGTAATTTTAGAAAATTGAGGGGTTAAATATTAATTTTAAATTACTTAGAGAATTTATTTAGAAATTCTGAAAGGTTTGGAGAATAAGTTATAATTTTCTGATATTTTGGGAATTAAACAGTAATTTTGAAAAGTTCGGGAACTGATCTATAATTTTACACCGGGTGTAATAATTAGACAGTCATGTTAGACTTTGGGCCGAAATAATTTTCGGGGTTGTTAGAGTGATTGGGTTGCATCTGCATTTGCACATATTTCAATACAGTCACGGTAGGCTTCAAAATAAAACCTCTCAAAACCATTTCATCTTATCGGAGCTTCAAAATAAAACCTTTTTAGATTGTACTACATATTTCCGAAATCCAAAACCCTTTTTAAAACTGTTATCAAACCATTTCAAAAACAGAATTCAAAACCTTTATGGTTTTTCTCAAAATCTCATAATCAAAAGTTCGCCTTATAGGCTTCATAATACTAATAGTATTATTTTCTAAATCATATCTTATCGGTGTGGAATTTGCCTATACTCAAATTGAAGATGTGGGATCCTGCCTAACCTCAAGGACTTCATCTCAACTCATGAGGTTTGCCCCACCATCCTCAATAATTGAGATTTGCCCCATCACCGTTAAAAATCAAAACGTGTTTAATAAATATCGAAGTCAAAAACATATATCACGGATATGGACTCATATGTGTGGACCTCTGTCACAACTCAAAACATATGTGTGGACTCTGCCACAACTTAAAACATATGTGTGTACTCTGCCACAACTCATAATCATATGTGTGGACTCTGCCACAACTCGTAAACATATGTGTCTGATCAGGACAACTGGCCATCGTTTCGCCTCGATAGCTAGGCGATAATAAGCATTGGTATACCAAATGCTACGTACCCCGTAGCATAGGTGTCCCATCTCCAAAACATATACATAATATATTCAAATCCAAAACATAACGGTCATGTGACTGAGCATATCAAAACAATTCAGATATATAAGATATAACTTATATATCAAATTCCAAATCAATTTCTATAATTCATATATATATATATATATAAATATATATATTTTCAGAAACCAAATCTTTATTTTCGAAAATATATTCGAAAATCCAAACAAATATTATTTATCGAAAAACGTGTCACATTTTTCAAATCGAGTTC